>JAVJIF010024123.1:0-62349 GCA_038442645.1 Agave tequilana | reverse complement strand
TTGGTGTTAGTGAGTGAGTTATACACATAATTCTCATAATATTTAATAATCGTATACTGATTCTTATTTATCTATGTGTGCCTCATATTTCAAGTGTATAGAATTTTCATTGGCATCATACATATATATGTTTTATTATTCATATTTTTACAATGATCATGGATCAACACGAAATAATTTGAAATATATTTTGATAAAATTCTTTTCTAAAACAAAAACCAGTTTTTCCAAAACTCGTTTTTTTCGAAACTTGGTTATTCTGAAACTCGATAAGGAAAATGGTAAGAAACATGGTAATGAATTTTTACTTGAAAATACAAAGGAATATGAAATGTGTGTGTGTGTGTGTGTGGACAATCCCAAAAGCTAACAACTTCTTTCATCTTGATTTTTAAAAAATGACTATAAATCCTAACTAAAATGGAAAAGGTAAAATACAAATCTTGAAATAGTCTTCTTGATATTGCTTGATCCTTGAGCTCTTCTAGTGTGCTAGGATCTGGGATCTAAATCTTCTAGGCTTCCAAAGTGTGAGTCTTGTGATGGAGCCGAAATGCAACATATGTATTTACCTGAAACTTAATTAAACAATTTTATTAGTACATAACTACATATAGTTTGTTATCATCAAAACTAGGTCTAATGGCCTTTGGGCCAACAATCTCCCCCTTTTGATGATGACAAAATATATGGAGTTATTACAAATATTTTGGGAAGAGACTTCAAGTGAAGCTCCCCCTAAACACATGCATATGTAAGAATAAATGTAAAGAGCTAAATGCAACATAAGAGCATATGAATAAGATATGACATATAGCTCTAATGCTAACCATCTATGCATAACAAAGATACTGAGATATGAAGTGTATGCACAAATGGTTACCTCCATCCATCCAAAAATACCTCCAGCCCCAAATAAGTGGCAGATGGTTGGATCAAAGGGAATAAGAAATAATACACAAACAAACACATATACTATATAGAGACAATAAGGATAACTACCATATCAGAAATAAATATGTCCATACATGCTTAGAGGTTCATGCCAACCTCAAAAACCAAATACAAACACACAAAGCATATGTCCATAAAACACAAACTACATAGCCAAATACAGAAAATAAATACTCCCAAACATAAAAACTAAATCCCACAAATAACTTCATCAAAATATCTCTCCCCTTTTTGTCATCAACAAAGGGTGTCAACGCTCGTGAAAATCAGGGTCTTCCTGCTGAGTTGGAGCATCAGGAATAACAGAAGTAGGAACCCAAGGCTCAAAATGAGGACCTATCAGAGAAAGCGGACGAGAGTGACTACTCGGAAGAGGAGATGGCCAATCATTCCTGTTGTAGGTATCATCTACACAGGTCTGTAAGTATCGGATAGATGCACAAATATGCTGGAGATCATTGTCCACCCGCTGCTCTAGCCGCTAAAAGTGAGCTGTCATCTGAGCAGTCATCTCCAGGTTATGCTTTTGAAGCTAAGTGGAGAGAGCTATATATGGATCAAAAGGAGCAGAAAAAGAAGATCCTGGAGGAACAACAGGTATGAAAGCTGCGGCTGAGGAGCAGGAGCACGCTCCCTAACACACTCTTGAGAGAGCTGCTTTTGATGTTAACTGACGGTTCGATGGACCGTTCAGTGGAAAGGTCGAACTTGAGTTGCTTCAACAGACGTGTGATGAGCATCCCATAGGGCAAGTGCCGGTTTGGGATCAGAAGATGATCAGACGTCATGTAGTCGATGATGAGTTTAAGAATATTTATTCTAATGCCTTTCAGAAGGCAATAAAGAAGAGCAGACCCCTAGCATGACTATATTCTCCTAATTTTGGTAGGAGGTTATAGAAAATAATTTTGTTAGGACTTGGACGGTGAGAGTATAGTACTTTACCTCCTCATTCCTAACCAATGCGGGTTATCATCGTCATGAAGCAATATGGAGGCGGTGTGGGCAGACTCACCGTCAGGATAAGCAAAATCATGTAAATCCACATTATAAATATATACCCCTCACAGGAGAGGTGTAGGAGACATGCAAATTTATCAAGGGAAATATTTATATCCTTACCCAAGACTCTAGACCTGATGTGATCATTCTGAAAAGACAAGTTAGAGTAGAAGTATTACACTAGTTCAGGGTAAACTGGTTCTTTGATGGTGACAAAATGCTCCAGTGAACTAGTACTTAAAATATTAGTAAGATTAAGGTGCTCAAAATCACTAAGCACCACAGTCCTACCAGAGATAACACTTTTATTATGGATAATTGTAAATCTGTGGATGCATTTTGGGAGATGAAGGGGTTGGAAGATGATTCAGGAGTTTCTCCTTCTCAGATCTGGATGATAAAGAACAAGAGTATGGCACAAATATTGGAAAATAAACAAGAATATTCTAGGAATTTTAAGAGATTTAAGGAAGAAATTGATATACCTTGAAAATCCCAAAATTTCCTTGAAGAAGTTGCAGATTTGAAGCCTGAAAGTGATTTTAGTAAATTTTCTAGGATGATTTTTGGAGAGGGAAGAGTTTTAGAGGGTTAGGATTGATGGGGGGAAGAAGAGAATTGAAGAGAGAGGAGGAACGAGAAGCCGGTGTAGAGATGAGAGAATGAGGGAATTGGGAATTAGGGCTTTATATAAAATCGCGTAAACACAGCCAAACCCGACTTCCGGTCGACCGCCCAGTCGACCGGTGCAAACTGAGAGCAAACTCAGATTCAGTCGGTCGACCGCCCGGTCGACCGCCTCCGGGCTAAATTTTTTTTTTGTATTCCAGGTTTAGATCGTCGACCGCCCGGTCGACTGGGCCTATGACAGGCTAACTCGGTCGACCGATCGGTCGACCATAACTACTCAAAAACAGTAAAAGTTTTATTTTTGTTTTAACTTAATTTCTTTTAATAGGAAATATATTTTTACACATAAAACAAGGAAACAATGTTAAAATTTTAATAGGCATGAAAAACACATAAAATTAATTTTTATTTATTTATTATTATTAATAACATTTTTTTAATAATTAAGCAATAAATTGAGAGATTTAAAGTTGAATACCCCTTTAAGAGTTCTAAACTTCTCCTCATCATTCCTCTAGATAAGAATTGAGGCCCGCAATTGCTATCTTCATTTATTTGCTTAATTATGGTTTAAAAAATTCATATTTGATAATATACTTATAAAAATATTTGTCAACCAAAAAAAATATTCAACCTATGGACAACCAAACATGGATAGTATGGAATAAAAGCAAGCTAAGTATGCAATCTCAACTATAGGCAAGATACATAAATATGCAAGTCTACATAATTAAAGTATTTTTGCCATAAAAAGAAACTAGCTAATCACATGCTTGTACATATCTAGCTAGAGATAAAAATCTTAAGTGGAGAACTTATCAAAACAAGGGCAATCCCAAAATAGGTGCCTCTTTGATAGCGATGCAAGTGACAATTTGTTCGTTAAGCTTTGATGCATCCACCACCCGGGCACCATCTCCCCCTAAGTCTTGGAGGAGGAGGACGCACCTGTATTAATCAATTTGGCGTGTCCTTTGATACCAAATCTTTTTGTTTCCTATGGGGTTAGTACTTTCTCGAACCCAAATATTTTTATTAATCATGTTTAATTTTGCATAACAAATTTTGCTAAATGGCCTTTGTGGCCACAATGTGCACAAGTCTACATTTTTCATACATGAATGCATGCTTGTGTTGATGTGAGTGTGCATGCTTTTCATGATTTGTGTTTGATGCATGAGGAGTGCGTTTCCTTTGGGTTTTTCCCTTAGGAAACATAAACGTAAATTTATTCGTGTCAAAATCACACTTTTTCAAAGTTGTATCCAAGACCTCAATGCATTTTTGAATATCAAAAATTCATTTTTATTACAAGTGTTGATTGGGCTTTTACCCTTATAAGTAGTTTTATATTTTTAAATCCATTTTTATTTTCTCAAAAGATTTTGACAAATCATTTTTCTCATTAAAATAATCTCAAATTTGTTCTTTAATAAATCATTTTTCATTTTCAATTTTTGTTTTGTGAAAGAGAAATTTTATATCTATTTTGTAGTTCTTCAAAAAATTATGGTAATTCATCCATGATCAAATCCTCATCTTCTAAAGAGTTTTCTAGGTTTACCTTAGAAGCTTCATCACCATGTGCCATGAAGCACATGTGTGCGGTGTCGATCTCCTTTTCGGATTCCGTCCCTGAGTCATCCCACGTGGCCACCATCGCCTTCTTTTCTTTTGCACGTTCTTAGAGGTGGTAGCTTGTAGAGAGGGGCAACCACAATTAGATGACCCGTTCTTTTGTAATGAAAGCACGGACCCGTTTCCTCACTTTTCTTTTCAAGTCTTCCTTGAGGTCTTCCTCTTCGGAAGTTACTTTGTCTACCTTTCTTGTAGAACATCTTGCCCACTTTTCTAATGAGCATGGCAAAGTCCTCATCGTAGTCTTCGATGATTCATCTTCATCAAAGGAGGATGGAGTCATCTTGAAATCTATTACTTCTTCTTTGGAGCCTCCCTTTCTTCCCTTACCTTCATTTTCATCTCATGGGTTTTGAGACTACCGATGAAGCCGGAGAAGTCCATCTCCTCCCTATCGTTGAGCTCCTTGAAAGTGGTTGCTTTGACTTTTCAAGATTTGAAAAGAGCTCTAATGACCTTTTAGATCTTTTGGTCATTATCAATCTTGTCACCTAAAGAGGATAAAGCATTAGTGATCTTGGTGAACCGAGTGAGCATTTCATCTATACTTTCATTTTCAAGCATATAAAAATTCTCATATTGAGAACGGAGCAAATTAATTTTGGATCTCTTGACTTGCGATGTCCCCTCATGAGTAATGATAAGATCATTCCAAACTTCATAAGCAGATTTGCAGTTACTTACACGAGAAAGATCATCTTCATTTAATGCTTATATAAGTGCATATTGGGTTTTAGCATTGGCCTCATAGTCCTTAGCGGTTGCTTCGGACCATGTATCCTCATCACCATGAGGTCAACAAATTCTTTGGTAATGGATTGGTAACTCTAACTCCTAGGGACTTTAGGAATAGTTCATTTTGACCTTCCAAATGGGAAGTTCAAGCCATCAAACTTGGGCGGGGACTTGATGCTAGAGAAGTCGAGTGATGCCATAAAAACAAGTTAGTGCACAAAAAATAATAGATGCAACAAATAAATATAGCTAAACAAGAGGATCTCCCTAAGGTGGTTAACCAAATGCTAGGGTTAGGCTCTGATATCACTTGAAAATCACCTAGAGGGGGGTGAATAGGTGATGGCTATACTTAATGCCAAAATGCAGAATTAAAATAAATTAGAAATAAGCAATAACAATTAGATAAAGCTTACAAAAGAGTAAGAAATATAAGTGCAAGTAAAGAGAGAGGGTAAAGTTTAGAGAGATAGTAGGCAACGCAAACACAACGATATGTTTCAAGGTTCGAGCCAATACTTTATGTCCCCCGCCTTCAACACGATGAAGGATTTCCACTATGACCGATCTCACTAGATCGTCAATCGATTACAAGTTCTCACTAGAACTCTTCGGACACACTTGTCCTCTCTCACGATACCGCAGCACCAACTTGGAGCTCACTAGCTCACCCGAGGCCGCAACTTCTACAACTTCTCATCGAAGAAAACCGGTGATCAACACTTAACCACAAAGATAGCTCACAAGTATAACCCTACAACCAAGATGAGGAAGTGAAACACTGGGATTGTGTAGTGCAAATAGCAAGTAGAGAAGTAGAGGAAAGGCTCAAGCTAAAACACCAAATTTTAAAAATAGTTGGCTCGAAAATCTTTTGCAAAGAGGCTAAACTATGAAAAACTTTGATCTAAGGCTTAGAAATTTTGTTATGAAGTTCTTTCATAGTCCCACTATTTATAGGGGATGAAAATTAGGATAGAAAATACAATAGATCCGTTGGGACAAGACCCAACAAAAGATAAAACTGAATCTAGCCATTGGGAGTCAAATCAGTAGAAAATTCTGTTGTCGTTCGACCGCCAACGGTAGAATTTTTGACCGTTGGGAAAACCGGTCGACCGGACGATCGACCCGTGGATCCCAATCAGAGAGTGAAACTCTCTGTCGGTCGACCGAGCCGGTCAACCGGACCAAATAGAGAGCACTGCTCTTGCAGCCGGTCGACTGGGACGGTCGACCGCAGTGCACATTTGCACTTGGTGCATGTCACTCGATTACCCGATCGACTGACAGAGCAGTTTTTGCTCTGCCAGCGGTCGACCGCCGGTCGACCAGCTGAGGGCCAAAACCTATTTTTGGAAATCTAATTGAAACTAATATTTTTTCAACAAATTTTTTTTGATAGGTAAATACAAAATAGAGTTCTAGTGATTTGAAGAGCTAGAGTGTGATCATAAATCAACAAGAAATAAATTAGAAATATATTTTGATAAAATTCTTTTCTAAAACAAAACCAGTTTTTCCAAAACTCGTTTTTCTTAAACTTGATTTTTCTGAAACTCGATAAGGATAAATTTTTGGTTGACAATACAAAGAAATATGAAATGTGTGTGTATGACAATCCCAAAAGTTATCAACTTCTTTCATCTTGGTTTTAACAAATGACTATAAATCCTAACTAAAATGGAAAGGTAAAAATACAAATCTTGAAATAGTCTTCTCGATATTGCTTGATCCGTGAGCTCTTCTAGTATGCTAGGCTCTAGGATCTAAATTTTTCGGGCTTCCAAATGTGTGAGTCTTGTGATGGAGCCGAAATGCAGCATATGTTTTTTACCTGATACTTAATTAAACAATTTGTAAATACATAACTACATATGGTTTGTTATCATCAAAACTAGGGCTAATTGCCTTTGGGCCAACAATTTATATATGCTCAAATATGTATATTGATATTATGGAAGCTTATGCATTATTTTTATTAGTAGCAATAAAAAGTGGAGAAATTCCTTATTTTGATTTTTGGTTCCTTCCTTTCTTATCAAAGAAAGAAATGAATTTTTGGTAAATTTTTCATATTTTTAATTGATATCAATTATTACATTTGGTATCCATATTTTTTTTTACTTGGTATAAATGTTTAAATTTATTTCAAATCATATTTATTTAAATGGGTTCTCTTGATATTTAAATTGAGAATTTTTCAATTGGTATCTATTGTACTATTTACAATTGGTATTTAGACTTGTATTTCAAAATTAATATTCAATAGATAAACTTTTATTTCAATTGGTATTCAAAATTTATTTTGGTTTCTTTGCCCCTTTGTTGATGGAATGACAAAAAAGGAGAGAGAAATTTAGAGTTTAATATGCATCTTTTTCTTATATTATTATGCATATTTATTTGTGTTTAAGGCTTAATGAATATCTTGGTATATTTCTTTATATGCATGAGTTAATGGGGATCTTTTATAGAGTTCTTCTCTACTCCATGCATATATAACTCCATAAGTTTTGTCATCATCAAAAAGGGAGAAATGATTGACTCAAAGGTCCATCACTCTAGTTTTGATGATGTTTAACTTATGTAGTTATAATTACTAATAATGTTATGATACATAAGTATCAGGTTAATTAAGAACATAGATTGGTGTTCAGTTTCAACAAAAATTCAAAGTTGAGTTTTGAAGCTAACACAGGTTTATTCAAGTGCTCAAGCATAAAATCACATCAAACAATTAAGATAGAGTCTAGCTCTATGAGATTTGGATCACATCTACTTGGAGAAGAAGATCTACAAGAAGACTTGTGCCTTGTGTTTGTGAGTTTTAGAATTATTATAAAGAATAGATTAGTTTTAATTGCTCAAGCTTTCACACACAATAGTTTGATTTTTAATTTAACCCATTTTCTGTTTTATTTTTGGTTTCATGAATAAATTACATCAAAAATAAGTTTATATTTATTTACACGTGTATTGGATGAAATTCATATAAATTTGTACTTATATTGTGTTTAAGAAACTTATTTTGATCAGTTGACTTCATGAGTTTAGTTTTGTTTTATCAAAAGTTTATCTTATAAAAACAGTTTTTATAATTTTTTATATGATACCCTTTTAGTGTTTTGATCATAACTTTCTAATTTAACATTTGATTTATATGATTTCTATTGCATTACAAAGTTAATTTAAAGGGCTACAATATCTTACTATATAGTCATTTCTAAATTACAATATTTAAAGCTTCAAATTTTAGTTTTAAAACTAACCATGCAGCGGGACTGTCTGCAGTCCATTTATAGTTGTCAATAGCCATTTACAGAGAGCTCAACTGGCTGTTCTTCACTGACACATGGCTAGTATTTGATTATAACTTTTTACTCTGATATTTGTTTGATGTGATTCAAGTTGTATTATAAAGATAACTTAAATGTCTACAATATATTTCTATATAGTTGTTTCCAGTTTCAAATATTTAGTTACAAATATTACTTTTAAGCTAGCATATGTGCTGAAAACAGTTTTCAGTTTCAATTTGACACCCTTTGATATTTTGATTATATTTTTCAAATCCAATATCTGATTCATATAATTTTTTAATTATAAAGATAAATTAAAAATTTACAAATTCTTCATATATGTTCATTTTCAAATTCAACATTTTGACCTTCAAAAAGATATATGAAGTTTGCTTATGTGCAAGGCACCTCGCCTATCAACAGCCCAACAAATCTATCGACAGCTCTTCATCAAAACCTGCCTATTTTGCCTTGTAACGACTAATTTTATACTCAAACTTGTTCTGGTTCATTCTCAATAGATATATTATGTTTTTAAATATTTCTAACATGTTTTATTGCTCGAAGTTAATCTCTAGCTCTCTCTTATAATAGGATTGACTAAAGAGTGTTTTTAATAAGAAGTTTTATACAACAATTTTTTCACAAGTTTAAGATTTTTTGTAATATTTTTAGTGCTTTTTAATTCCCAAATCTTTGTTTTCTCATTTACATTTGAGCTCGCATTTCTATCTATTCTATAAGTGAGGTTGTGAGAGAGTTTTGTTTATGATCAAGTATTGGTCAATGGTGTTCATTCGTTGTAATTGAGTTATTGGAAGTTGTGGCCTCAATCGAGCTTGTTGGCTCATGTGTTTATGTTCTTGTGGGAATGAGTAAGGAAGTTTGCAGGTGTTGTCGCACCTAGTGATCTTGCTGGATCAAATTCAATTGTAATCGAGAGCGATTATAGTAAAATTCTTAATTGCGATGAAGGCGGGGACGTACGGAGCAAGTGGCTCGGATCTCGATAACAATCCTCTATCTTTATGATTGGCTTATTTTTGATCTCTCTAACTCTTACTCTTTTATATTATCGCACAAATATACTTGTTGCTTTTAATTCTACTCTCAGGATTATCTGTTTGAACTCTCTATATACCAAGAAGCAATTACGCACCTCAACTCTTATTTAAGAGGAATCATGAGGAGAAGTTTAGAGCCCTTCGCGGGGATACGGCTTCATTTCTTGGTTGTGAGTTTGGATTCATTAATTTGTTAATATCTTTATGTAGAATTATTATTGATAAGTTTTTATTTTTTTGCATAGATTAGCATATCACCTACTTCAACCTCTCTAGGTGATTTCACTTCCAGCCCCACGGCGACCTGACCGCGCAGGTCAACTGCGAATTACTCTGCGTTGGGGTCAAGGTTGAGGGGTAGCAACATCAGGTGCAAAGGAAAAGGATAAAATAAGAAATGAAGTTATATAAACAAGTAGGAGTTAGGAGGAATCAGTTTTTGTTGATGTGGATGGGGCTATAATAAATCAAATTATAACGTTAAATTTTTTTTTAATTATGAAGAAAAATAGGTGGTTATAGCGAAATATTCCTATAGTTTACAATTAAACAACTTTTAATTTGAATAATATGGTAAATTTAATGGTATAGTTAATTTTCCTTTCTCTTCTGCGAACTATTTTTTTTGAAATATTGATCGTAACTTGATGCCAGCGAGATTTTAACCCAAGACCTCTTTCTACTACCAAAGAGATTTTATCACTAAAGTACAATGGCACTTGCTCTTTGTTGGTGTTACTGACTCGACCATTGCTCTTTGTTTGGTGTAGCATCAATATTAAAAGAGTAGTGCTTTAGTGTTTTGAAATTATTATTTTCTTTTAACTTTTCTTCTGAATAAATTGGGCAAAGAAAAAACCCACAAAGGGTAAGTAGGTAACTTTTCCCCAAATTTGTGCTATTTTTGCTTTTTCTTCTTCTTTTTTCATTTAAAATTTTTGTGATCTATTACTATTTACCCAAAATTTTATTCAGTTTTGATACTTTTTCCTTCCTACAATCTTTTATTTTTCCGATAAGTTTAAATTGATTCATTACTTAATATCTTACTCTCTTAGATATCATTTTGATGAGACTGTTTTCTCTTCCAATAATATTTTTTGTGATATTCATTTAGTCTTTTTATTTCTCATATAAACATATTATATTATAAACTTTTAGATATATAGATAATCATCATCATATTAATTTATAACTTTCGATTTAAAACTCCAACTATTTATTTGTCAAATAAATAGATAAAATTATGTATTGGATAAGTTTTGTTTGAGATTTGCAATCTCACTCTCCAAGAATTGTTTTTTAATAAATAAGTATTTTATTAATATTCTTTGCCTAATCCTTTTTTTGTTAGGCAAAGTGTATCACAATGACATTGAAATTAATTGGTAGATAATAGATGGCATGTTTTTAGGAGAATTTTCCTTAATGCCCTTTACAATTATATTAGGAGTTTCATTAAGAGTGTGTTTATTTCACCGTAAGTCGCAAGTAAGTTAGAAGTGCAATTGTGACTTATTACTTATGGTGTCTGTTTGGGCTGTAAGTCGTAAAATACACTTGCATCTCAATTACGATCCACTTACAATACAAAAGTTAATTTGTGGTCATGCAAATCTCACTTACAGCCATCTGCTGCACAAGCAGTTAATTTTGTGGTCATGCAAATTTGTATTGCTGAAAGTTAATTGTAATTAAATTAATAATTTTTATTATTAAATTAATCTTTGTAACATAAATAAAAATTCTTTTTTAATTATTAGATTAAATTTTTATTAATAATTCAATAATTTTAAATATTAGAATCTTTTATTACTAGATTATCTCTTTTTATTACTAAATTCATATACTGTATGCCACTTAATTTTAATTCTTACTTTATTTATAAATTAGTAATATTTAATATAAATTTAATAAGTTTTGATTATTAGATATTTTTTTAATTTTTTAATATTTAATCTATTTAATTTTAATATTTTAATATTTACTAATTTTAATTTTTTAGTTATACATTATTTAATATATTATATTTTTATATATACTATATTAGAACTTATAATTTTTTAAAATATTATATATTTAATATATTCAATATATTATATTTATTAATATTTAATATGTTTAATTTTTAATATTTTAATATTCACTAATTTTCATTTTTATTTTTATATTATTTAACAAATTATATTTCTTAATATTTACTATACTAGTTTTTTATTTATAATATATTATATATTTAATAAATGTAATATATTGCATTAATTAATTTTAATATATTTAATTTTTATTTTTTAATAGCGCTTTTTCTACACCCCCTATGTCAAACCACAATTAGAAAAAACTCAACTTCAAAATTTTTTCGCTTCAACCACCTCCTTTTTAAAGAAAAGATATGCACCATGTGTCAAGCGCTGAATAGCTCATCAACGATGAAAGACGAAAATATTCTTAAGTAATCGCTTCAAAAAGCGGACCGCTTTGAAAATGCCCTATTTTTAGGGACTGCGATTATGATCACAATCCTCAAAAAATGATCACAGTGTAGGTGACTGCGCTATGATCACAGTCCTCACAAAAATTCTTATTTCTGAGGACTACGACTATAATCCCAGTCCTCACAAAATGATCGCAGTCTTATTTTTATGATTGCGATCATGATTATAGTCTTCATAAAATTCACTATTTATGAGGATTAGGACTATGATTGTAGTCCTCACAAAAATGTCATATTTTTGAGTCTTTCCATGATTGTGATCATGATCGGAGTATTCATAAAAATATCATATATTTGAGTCATTATGAAGTCTGCGATCATGGTGCGACGCAGTCCTCACAAAAATGCCCTATTTTTGAGTTTTTGTGAGGACTGCGACCATGATCGTGGTCCTCATAAAATTCCCTATTTCTGAGTTAGTCTTCAAAGAACTAATCGCAAGTATGAATAGAACAAGATCTACAAAAAAGTTGACCCGCGAATTACTCTGCGTCGGGGTCAGGAAATAGAGGATAGCAACATCAGGTGCAAATTAGGAAGGGTAAAATAAGAAATAAAAATATATAAACAAGCATAGCTGGGAGGAACCAATTTATGCTGACGTAAATGATGATGTGGAGAATTAAATTATGACGCTGAGTTTTTTTCTAATTATGAAGTAAAGTAGGTGGTTGTAGCTAAATATTCCTTTGTAATATTTACTTTTTTATTTTTTTTCATTTTTAACTATTTTATATATTATATTATTAATTATTCGATACATTAGATTGTAAAATTTTTAATATATTATATTATTAAATATATTATATTATTTAATATTTATTATATTTAATTTTTAATATTTCAATATTTATTATTTTTATTATGTAATATAATTGTTTTTAATATTATTGTATTTGATTTTGAAATTTCTTTAATATATTATATTTTAAATATATTATATTATTTAATATATTTAATATAATATATACTTAATATTTAATATATTGTATTATTTAATATTTAATCTTTTAATTTTAATAATTTTAATATTTTCTAATTTTATTTTAATTTTTTTATTACTTAATATATTATTTTTAATATGTACTACATTAGATTTTGAGATTTTAAAAATTTTAAAATTTAAATTATTTAGTATTTATTATAGCAGATTAAAGTTCTAATTATTTAATATGTTTAATTTTTAGTTTTTTGTTCCTAATTTTAATTTTAAATTATTTATTAATTAATACATATAAAATATTTATTTATTTTTATATTTTTAATATTATTAATATTTAATATTTTTAGTATTTATTGGCATTTTTAGATATTTTTTTATCACCAAGCAGTTAATTTTGTTGTCAACTTTTTCACTTACGATTTACACGTTACAACAACCAAGCACCATAAAATACAATACACTTATCCGCTTACAATTTTATATTACCAACCAAATATTGTAAAACTTACTTGCATGTAACTCACAGATAACTGTAAAAGAGTTTGCGACTTGCAACTTATGATAACCAAACAGGCCCTAATTATGAAATTGATAGTGGGACAACGAGAATCTTTAGAAGCGAATATTCTATTTATTGGGAGCTTAAAAAAATCTCTTTCTATTTACATGAATTGGCACAATGCTTCGAAGATTAAGTTTGGAAGCACTGAAACTGTTAGCATACTAAAATTTAATTTTATAACATTTTGAGATTTGGTTCTAGATGCCTAAAACACGAAAAAAGTAATATCATTGACCTAATTCTTGACAACATGAGTGAACAGAACCGAAACAGACCCATACGATCTTGACTCTTGATGGGACCAATCGATCATTGACATATCAAGTTTACATTTGAAAGAAAAGTGGGTGCACTAAAGAAAAATCATAAACTTTTACATTAAACTGTTACACTTATTTGGATTAGAGTCTAAATTAATTTGGGCGTACACAAATCAATTGGATTTTATATACCGTTTTTATAAGCCTATATTATTCGACCCAATAAAGAATTGATTAAGCCTAATGGTGTGGGTCTAGACACATTTCAATTACACTTAGCCATGAGTGTATTTAAATTAAGATGTGAAACTCATCTACACTTGTGTGTTTTCCATTAATTATGTGGAAAAACTTACAAAAAGATCAAGGAGCTAAATTACAAGTAATTCTTTTTAAAGAAAGAAAAAAATTATAAGTAGATCTCCTCTGAGATTTCTGAGAGAGATATCGATAGGAATCTGATCAACGCGTGATCACTTTATCCCATTGACGATGCAATTGGTCGGATATTCAAGCCCTCTCCGGAAAATTTCCTTCTCGTCTGGTTCCGAAAATCCTCTAAAGATAGAAGATTTAGAGTGTTGAGACCCTAAATGAAAGATAGTTGAGTCTCTGGAGTTTTGGAAGCTTAAAGTGAGAGGACAATATTGGGCTAAAGGTCTCTTAGATAATCGCTAAAGTAAGAGGACAATATTTGTCAAAGTAATTTATATACTTTATTTTTGTGTTCTTCTTCTTCTTCTCTACTTTTCTTCTTTTGGAACAATTGCTCTCCAAGTGAGTCTAAAAGCATCGAAAGAGCCTTGCCTTTGTTTGTGCCACCGATAGCTCATGATGATGGATTTTGAGTTTCATTCTGTATCACTTCATACTTGCAACGTCTTGATGATATAATGTGGAGGAAACGGGAATCAACTCTTATGGGCTATACGTTGATCGCCTCACTTCAAGGTAACATCATTGCAAAAGATTCAAGGTAGGTATTTGGCTAAAAGAAGTAAGTAATTTATTTTAGTTTCTTTTCTTTTCTTTTATTCTTTAGTTTAGAACACCAACAACACCACTTCTTTCCATTTTCAATTTCTTTGTAAATAATCATTTTCTATTTTTTTTTCCACCTCTCATTCTACCACTTTCTTCCTCACTTAACTTTAACCTAATTTTTCTCTTTTTCTTTTAAAGAACTAAAGAAGAACTTTAACCAAACTTTGTATCTTAAAAGAAGACTTACTCAGAAGCTTCCATCGCTAGTCTCTCCTTGTGGATCACGACCCGCATAGCCACTTGCTATTGCGGTAGAATTGAGTATCTTGCACTCTTTAATCTTAAAATCTGAAATACTGTATTTGTGTGCAAGTTCAAGCTCAATCAATATCCAAAAATTTTCCGGCCACAAACAGCCATCCGCCCCGAGTTCATTCTCAATTAGGGCAATTTATAGGCAAGCAAGGGGTGTAATCGCCCCTAAAAATCAACAAGGCTGAATCAACCTGTTACCCTCGCATGACGCTTGAAATAGCCTTATTGTGAGGCTAAATGCAAGCTTCAGGTGAAGCTGAGAGGTTCGTGCGAGCTATTGATAGCCATTATGGCTTAATTATCTTCACTTAATGTGGGACGAAGTAGGCGGGTATAACCGCCCACTTAAAATGACATTAACCCTACTAAAGCAGTGGGGGTCACCCATTAATCCCCTGTGGGATTTTGAAACGGTCAACTGATGACATAGAAAGCTCGCGGCAGAGCTAGGAGAGAGCTTCATGCGAAATTCATCTTAAAAGCTTCAGGCGAAACTATATTCAAGACCTCAAGTAAGGCTAGAAGTAAGCTCATTTGATGAGCTAGGTGAGACTTCAGGTGAAGCTAGAAGGTCAGCTCACAGTGGAGCTGAACCACACTTTCAGCGAAGTTAGTGAGAAAGCTTCCAGCGAAGCTAAGGTTAGCCTTTAGCGGGACTGATTGAAGTTTCATGGGAAGCTAGTGGCTTCGGCCTTTTGACAAGGCTATGAGCGAAACTAGCCCCTTTTGGCTCATGTGATGCTAGATGTTGAGCAAACCAAGCCTTGAAGGTCTGCTTTGGTCTCTGGAGCAGGTATAGAACTGATCATCAGCTTGTCCATAGTTCTGACTTTTGTAAATGTCACCGAGTGTGGACATCGTTCAGACCGGTTGAAGTGATGCCGGGAGCTTGTCTTTTTGGAGTGTCAACAGTGTGGAACTCGTGTTATCAATCAAATGTCTAAATCTATGATGAGTTGAAATAGGGTTCCTTGATGCCATATGTCATGGGTAGGATTCCCTCTCCACCACTAACTATTATGACCTAATCTCTCTCTTGGAGACTTCTCATCTCCTCTAAGGATCAAGAAGAGAACATAATAGCTGGAGAGAAGAATCCCCTCTTGAAATCGTGCAACCTTTGGCATCTCTTTCGTGATAGAATTAGGTATGCGTAAACTCTTCTTCCCTTTAATCTTGATAAAGAGGCTTTGAGTTTATACATAGATCTTATATGGAATATTTGTTAGATCCAACAATTGGTATCAGATCCTCCTTTTTATTAGATCATCGAGATATAAAGTAAATTTTTTGATCTCGATAAATAAATATCATGAATAAATACTTCCCTTTTGATTCAATAAATATTTTTTGTCTCATATATTGAATTAAAAGATTAAAAGGGATGATTTTATTGAATTTAACATGTATATATTTTTTGTGAAATAATTTATTGTGTGTTAATATTTTAGAATTTATTTTGAAATTAAAAAAAAGAACGAAAAAGGATGGATGCACATGCATGCAGACTTACAAGCATGTTGCATGCTTGCGCCTGCATGCATGCATGGACAAGCATGCGTGCATTGGCTGTACGCATGCGTGCATGCGTTGGCTGCACACGGCAGCCGCCGGCCACCCTGGGCCGATGACAACGATTAAAACCCCTAACATAAAAAAGAGTTAATTATTTTTGGGTTTTCTTAATTAAGTGGGATTATGTGATTAATTAAGATTAAGCAATTTATAGATAGAATTTTACTCTAATAAGAAAATCTACTCGTAGTTAATCTCATATTAAATTTTAATTAGGATTGTTGAGATTGATTTGGGTTTTAGAATTGAGATAGAATTCTAATCTATTAAGGATATTTAGGGGTAGAATTCTACACAAATAAAGAGACCTAATTTCAATCAATCTTACATTAAGCTAATCAGGTTTTATTTAGTTTATTAAACCCAGCCCATTAAGAAGAAACCTATAAGTTAACCATTGTGGGTTGGGTCTCATTCAGACCCGATAAGCATTGCAGACCCATTTTGTCAATAAATAATTCAATTAGTCGTTGCATGCTCATCCGACCTCTGTTTTGGGCATATAAATAGCCGTTTCGAAGCTCTTTATGAGTACTATAGTATTATAGGTACTATACATAATAAAATAATAGTTAGTTAACATAAAATAGGCATTGAAGTGTATGTTTACCACGGTTATATGTATTCTTACATACTTTCGCTTCATCAATATTGATTATATTGCTCATATTATTCTAGCATGGTGAATATTGATGTTTATTATAGTTGATAGCACATAGATAATGATATATACATGTTCAAGCTAAAAAATTTATAAAAGAGCTTATTTAATTGCATATATAGTTTATGCGAATAATAGCCGGCCCAAAAGAAGACGATTGTTTGGCCGAATTATGTACGACATCGAATACCTGATGTGGGTAATGCAAGTGGGAGAACCTTGGTGTGATAATCGATCCAAAGTAAGGTTACCACACTATAGGCCTATATTGCATTACCCTCATCAACTAGTCTGATGGCGGAATAAGAATCCAGATACGTAAATTTGTGTGACCCATGCGTGTGAAAATCACCCAAAGGAAGGTTGTCATTATGGCTGGGTCATTACATATATCATATGGTTGATATAAATAACTTAAACTTTGGACCACTCCTATAAAGGGACAGCTGGCCCAAAGGAAGGCTGTTCACTTACATAGGACTTAGACTTTAGGGCATCTATATTGGGCTAGTACAGTGTTGACATAAAGAGCCAACTTGTTCTGAAAGTTTGGCCAGCAGCTCTATCTGTTAAACTGGTTGCATTTTCTAAAATTCAATTTTTATGGCTATTAGAGTAGAATTTTATTAAATGCAATTTTATGTTAAATTGATGAGAAATTGTACACTTATATAGTCTAAATTGAAAGGTACAAGCTTTAAGAGATAGGAATCGCTCGCCAAAATCCAGGGACCTAAGTCCCTGATTTTGCCGCGAAAACGCAGTAAATGCCGCGTTTTAGCGGCAAAGTGGTGGGCCCATGCGTCAATTTTGACGCGTGGGCTCTTCTCTTCTTCTAGAACCCTCTTATGCCTATAAAAACCCCTGTAGAGGCCCAAAACGCAAGCAGATTTGGATTTAGGCTAGGTTTTCTCTCTTCTAGTTGTAGATTAAGATTTTCTTCTCTTTTATTTTGTATTTTCTTTTCTTTTATAGATCTTGTAGTAGGACTGAGAGATTCAGAGAGAGAAAGAGAGATTGATGTAATAGATGGTGACAATCTATGTAAATGTGTCTCCTTTCTTCTCCATTGTAATCTTCTCCATTTTCAACATGATGCTTAGCTAACTTTTCTTCTCATGACAATCTAACTACTAAACACTAACCATCTAACCCCTTACTTGATAATCCACATGAATCTAGTAGCCTCTACAAGGCCTTGCTCTTGCAAGAGCCATTGATGGCTCATGATGATGGATTCTAACATTCTAACATTTCTAACACCTAACCCATTAACTTGCTAACTTGCAATATCTTCTTTATTTCATACTTACCTCTAACCGATTTTGATGAATTAATAGTAGCTTGCAACTTGTTATGTGGTATGATGTGTTGTTTGAATGTAGAAGAACAATCTTATGGGCCATGCTCTGTATCGTCTCTTGAAGCCAAGGATTAGTGATGGCCAAGGATTCATATGAGGCAACTATCACTAAGAGGTTAGCATGATTGGTGGAGCAATTAGTAGTTAGTATCCATGAGTTTTCTTTTATCTTATTTTAAAAAACCAATTCCAAAATCTTTTATCATTTTTCTATCGTTGTTTTTACCATCCTCTTAGTTCACCTTTATTTCATTTTCTTTACCACAAGTTTCATCTTCTTTTTGCTTTCAAAACCATTTCTCATTTGTTTTCATTCCGTATTTTCTCGCCTTCTTCACCTATCATTTTCAGTTTTCTTTTCTTTATCTTTTTCTCGTTCTTTTAACAAAGAAGAAATTATTAACATAACACGTGAATAAGAGCTGTTAATACTTCTATCGCCTCCCGTCTCTGTAGATTAGACCCGTTGAGCCAATGCTATAACGGAAGTATCGAGGGAACATTAGCACACATACATAATTTCACTGATTTCATAAAACACACATTTCAAGTACTCGTTCCGCCCCGATCAAAGGGCTCTGGAACTACTCCTCGAGATTCCTCTAAATTAAGAGTTGAGGTGTTATATGATACTCTCTTGGTTCAACGCCAGTGTGGGCACACATAAACTAGATCTAGCATTTGAATATGTGCAATATAAAGCAATGTAAGATATAAGAGATATAGAGTTGGAAGATAGTGGATCTAACGCAAACACCAAGATATGTTTCAAGGTTCTAGCCACTGCTCTACGTCCCCGCCTTCACACAAAAGGATTTCCACTATATCCATACAGGACCTTCCATAAAGGGACCTCCACTGAGAAATTACAACTCTACACTTGGAGTACACTACTTATCTCTCAAACACAATCACCTCTACATAAGAGGGATAGGTACAAAGCCAAAGCAAAGAAAAGATTACAATCTTGGTGATCCAATGATCACAAACAACACTTGGTGATCACAATAGACCACAAATAATTTTTCTCACAAAAACAAAATCCTATAGATAGGATTAGAGATGATAGCTCAAGTGTGAGAAAATAAAGTGTTTGAAAAAGAAAATAACAACGAAAAACACTTGGAAAATACACTAGATAGGTATGTAAATAAAGATCAAAAACTAATTTCCCAAAGACTTTCTTTTCTTTGATTTTTTTGACACTTTAAAATCAAATAAAGATAAAGATTTTATACTCAAAAACTTCTTTTAAACTTGCTGCAAAATACTTGAAAAGATGAGAAGAATAGCTCTTGAAAATCTTGGTGATCAAGAGATCACACACTCTCTTTGCAACTCTCATACAAAAACCTTATAGAGTAAAATATAAATTGAAGTTAAAGGATGTAAGTGAGACTGAAAAAACAAAAAGAGAGATTTTAAGAACAAAAAAACTCAAATAAAATTTTGAAAATAAGAGCACAAAAGCAAACTTGAAACTTTCTCTCTTTGAAAGAAAAAACTAGATTTTCAATAGAATTTGTTGTTGTGAAATATTCAATCCCAATGACCCTTTATATAGGTTTCAGAAAAACACTTTTAGAATAGCTTTACCTGTTCTAAAGAGGAAAAATTGACCTTAAAATTTTAACTTTCCTCGTTTTAAAAGAAACATGTTTTAAAACAGTTTTTAAAGGAGCTAGTCGTTACAACGAATCTGGCAGTCTGTTGGTCAATTTTGAGCACAATTTTTAGGCCTAAAACGTCAGATTTTGGAAATAAATATACAGTAATAATTTGTAAATCATTAAGTTATCTTTTTAATGCAACTTAAATAAACTCTATATCATGTCGAAGTAGAAAGTTATCAATAAAATCTGAAAGGGTCAAATCAGAAACTGTAAAATATTTTCAGAATAATAATAAATTTCAACCTAATATTTGACATCTTTAACATTTGAATCAGAAAATAATTATTGAATACGAAATATAGTCCTAATAGTTATATTTGAAATGCAATTTAAATCATATTGATTGAATATAATAATAAAAAGTTATGATAAGAAATCTATAAAGGTGACAAGCAGATCAGCAGAACGATCAGCCTCCCGGGCGACCGAGAAAACCTGAGAGCTCTGCAAACTCAGTCGGTCGACCGAGCTCAAATCATATGGGCTTGTGCACGACTTGTGCACGTCGGTCGACCGCTCGGTTGACTAGCTCAGACTTTGGTCGACCGCAAGCAGCCCAAAAACATATTTTTCAGGGTTATTAAAGATCTTTTTAAATACATTTTAAATATCATAAAATCTCCATAAATCCCACAAAAATAAGTTCATTTGAAAAATTAACACATATTATAAACATGTGAACTAGTTTTTGAGATATAGAAATTTAATCATGAAAATAAAACCGTATTTTTCGAAAACCAAAATTTTATGTGAGTGTATAAGCTTGAGCAATCCACAACTTATCTATCCTTTACATTATATCCTAAAAAAATTCTAACTAAAATAGACCGAGGTCTTCTTGTCAATCTTCATCTTCAAGACGACTCGATCCAAACACGTTCCAAATGAGCTTGATTCCAACCGAGTGCTAGATGCGATCTTGATACGCGAGCTCTTGAATCATCATGTGTTAGTTCCAAAACTTAACTTTGAATCCTTTATTGAAGCTAAATACTGACTAAGATCTTGATCAATTATCTAAAACTAAATAAGCATAGGATCATTAGTACTATACTACATGAGTTAATCATCATCAAAACTAAAGTAATGGACCTTTGGGCCAACATAAAATACCTACAACTAATAATCCAAAATCAGGGTAAGGTATTCTCCCGTATAATCAGAACCCATCTATCATTGATCTCATAAAATGCAAATCAAAATCCCATGTAAATCTCAAGTTGAACTCTAGGTTCATATATAAATCCAAGCATCAAGGAAATCAATCTCATCAGAATATTATCAAAATCTTTTGAAAAGAACACAAATCTCATGTTAATTAACTCTAACTCTAAATAAGTCAATATCAATCCAAGCATAAGAAAATCTAGTCTTTTAAATAAAGTGACAACATATCTAATACGTCATCAATATCTAATGAATACTCATCTAAGTTAACACCAAGTAAACGAATATCAAGTCTGATAAATACTCTATATAAAATATGAGTCTTTAAGCTCAACCACAAACCAATCAATCTCAATACCGATCAATTTATATTCTAAGATTTATCATACTAGGCCAATTACAAGATCAAGTCCGGTCTAAAGTGTATCAATATTAGGCTTAAGCCAGCAGCGAAAACTACTAACACATGAAATGTCACCGATAAACACTCATATCAACTATATAAATATGGTGAATGCTCATTGATGTCTCATGAAGTGACACAAGTAATCATACTGGTATAATATGTCAGATGTTCACATGAAATGGTACAAGTAACATAAATACCTACTGACAACAGTAAATTGTTGGCCCAGAGGCCTTCCACTCTAGTTTTGATGATGATTAACTCATGTAGTTATATGTACTAATAATCTTGTGATTTTAGTTTCAGATCATTAATCAAGTTATTAGTTGGTGATTAGCTTCAACAAGATGGTTTGGAAGCTTTCACATGTTGATTCAAGAGCCCGAGCGTCGAAGATCATATATAGCACTTGCTCGGTGGATCAAGAAGTTTTGGATCGAGTCGGCTTGAAGATTGCGCTCTACAAGAAGACATCGGTACCATAATTTAGTTTTGTGTTTAGATCCAAATTATAAAGATTAGAATAGTATGATAAGCTCAAGTTCACAACACACACGTTTCATGTTTTGAATATTGGTTTTCGGTTTTTCGGTTTTAGGTTTAACCGATCTTGGTTTTCATGAATAGATAGATCAAAACAAGTTTACATGGTTTAATGTATATATGATTTGTTCTATATACATGCATGCTTCAACTACTTAGACAAACTTACTTTGATATACCTATTCATGTGTTTTATGTTTTGTATTTTAACAAAACTTATTTTTGGAATTAATGACAAAAACAAGGATATATATATGTTTCATGTATATAGGATTATATCCATATACATCAT
The DNA here is from genome assembly GCA_038442645.1 of Agave tequilana. Classification (NCBI taxonomy): domain Eukaryota; kingdom Viridiplantae; phylum Streptophyta; class Magnoliopsida; order Asparagales; family Asparagaceae; genus Agave; species Agave tequilana. Next base: position 39,786 of record JAVJIF010024123.1, on the reverse strand, counting down.
GCCTACATGTTGTTTAATATCATGTTTTTGTATTTGGATGAGTTTTGGACAAAATGTATTTTCTATTCAAAAATTCAAGTTTTAGAAAATACAGTTTTTGGTTTTTAGAAAATATTGTAAGACACAAAAATAGTTCATATTGATTGATATTTGAGCTAAACTTTTTACCACATGTTTATATATCAATGCAAAATGATAAAACTATTTTTGGTGATTTTTTAGGAGTGTTAAAAGATTTTTCAAAATATTTTTAAACTGTTTTTCTGACCCAGTTTTCTGTTCCAGGCTTCAACCAGTCGACTAGTCTTCGACCAAGTCGACTTGGCATGAAGTCGGTCGACCGGGTCGGTCGACCGACGTGCACAGATCTGTGCACGTTTGGCAGACACGAGACGGTCGACCGTCAGGGTCGACCGGGTTTGAGAGCAGAGCTCTCTGTTTGTTTGGGTCGACCGGGGCGGTCGACCGGTAGCTGGCAACGGGCAGAATTTGACCGTTGGACGGTCGACCGGAGCGGTCGACCGGCAGTTCATTTTTGGCATTTTCTGCTGCCAACGGCTATATTTTTCTGGGGGCTATAAATACCCATTCATAGCATGTTTTCTCCAAGATTTTTTGTGCGAATTTTTTCCTACTCTCTGGTGTTTTCACAGCAATCAAAAGAAGTTTTTGAATTCAAATTGAACAATCTATTTGGTATTTTTGCTAGGATTTGGAATATCAAAGAAAAGGGTTTTTGGGAAAAAGAGTTTTGATTCATCTTCTATATCTTGGTTTCAGGGGATTTTCTTTGTGATTTTGATTTCCATTCCATTGGTTTTCTCCAAACTTGAGCAACATCTACTTTCTTATTCTATAGGATCTTTGTGTGGGAGAAAGAGATTGTTTGTGGTTGTTGTTTAGACCACCAAGTTAAAAACCCAATCTTTGCTTTGCGCCTTGCCCTCATTGTGTTGAGAAAGTTGTGCACTTGGGTTGTATCCCTCAAGTTGTGAGGTGATCCTTATATTTGCTTTGTGCTAATCCCTCAAGTTGTGAGGTGATTGTTTTGGTGGATTGGAGCTTGCCTCAAGGAGGAGGTTGTGGTTGTAAAGAGAGGAGTTGGGTACTCCTTGTGAGAGTTCTTTGTAGACTAGCTAGTGGATTAGAAATCCTTCGTGTGTCGAAGGCGGGGATGTAGAGCTGGGTGCTCGAACCTCGAAACATATCTTGTTGTTTGCGCTTGATTCATTGACTCTCTCTCTCTCTCTATCTCTCTCTTTACTTTGTACCTTGCAACTATTCATATTGTGCATTCATTATTGCTTGGCTTGGTTGTGTGTGCATCACTTGTTGATTGCACTTGAGTGTATTGCATTAAGTTTTTAAATTCCGCATTGAGTTCATTAGATTAGCATAATCACCTATTCATTAGATTAGCATAATCACCTATTCACCCCCCTCTAGGTGATTTTTCAATTGGTATCAGAGCCTACGCTCCTGATATTTAGGTTTAACCACCTAGGAGTGAGATCTTGGTTTGCTAATCTTCATTTGCATTGTTCATTTGCACTCATTTAGTTTGCACTCATGGATAGCCCTCCTATGTTTGACCATTTTAGACTTGATACTTGGAAGGCCAATATGAGTAGCCATTTGAAAAGACTAGGACGTCTAGTTTATCAAGCCTCCACTATGGAATCATTCCCTAATAGTAGCAAGCATAAAAAGGCAAATGCATTAGCACTTAGAGCACTTAGAGCATCTCTTAGTGAACATTTTTTACCGGTGTTTGATCGTTATGACTCGGCTTTTGCAGTTTGGAGCTTATTAACGTCTCCCGAGCTTCCAAGGATTATCAATAAGATGAGGAGATCTAAGAGAGAAAAGTCCGAAGAGCATTGCCTCATGGTCCAAGGGAATAACTCCCTTGAGGTACAATCGGATACTCAATTAGATGATAGCTCTAGTTCCTATTGCTATGGATGTTTGAAAGTTCAATCTTTAAATTTGGAACTTGCTCAAAAGCTTGAAATTTCTTGGAAAACCACAATCTTTTGAAAGAGGACAACCTTGTTTTAAAAAATGAATTAAAGGATTTGTGTTCTAATTTTGAATTGATTTTGCAAGAAAAGAAAGAGATTGCAAGTGAACGTGACTCACTTAAATCTCAACTTGAACCTGCTTTAAAAGAGATTGATGTTTTGAAAAACAAAAATGATTTTGATGATGTTGTGAAAAACAATGAGGTTCTATCTTCAAAATTGGATTTCGTTTTAAAAGATAATCTTGTTTTGAAAAATGAATTGATTTCATTACTAAAAAAATTAGATTTGATTTTGAAGAAAAATGAATCTTTGAAAATTGATATAGATTCTCATGTGTGCCATGATAGTATAGCTTTTTCTTCTTGCATACCTATTGCATGTTCCACTTTATCTTCAACTATTGAAAATGATATAAATGTTTTGAAGAAAAGTGTTGAATGTTTGGGCTCTACTTTGAGCCAATGCACATTGAATCATTCACGTTTGGAAACCTTGGTTCGCAAGAAACAAGGTCCATCTTTGCATGCACACCCTACACGGCATACACATGCTTCCCACGATCACCACCATTACATGTATGCTCATGTGTACACTTGTACACATTGTGGTCGAAAAGGCCACCTTGCTAGATTTTGTTATGATCGTGTTTATCATGAAAATTTAGCAACTAATCTTGTTTGGGTTAGAAAAGATACTAACCCCGTGGACCCAAAAGGAAATGGGTACCAAAGACCACCTCTATACTTTTTGATGTAGGTGGGAGCTCTCGCATCACGTGAGAGTATTGGTGCCTTGAGGTGGATGCATTCTAAGCTTAAAAGAGAACCATTTGGATGCTTCACTCTCAAGGGGATTTGGTGGGAGGACCACCGTGGTTTGGAGAACTAGAGATGCACATTCATCGGTTTTGGTATCATTCTCTAACTCCCATTTTTATTTGCATGCTTTTCATGTTCATCTATTCATAGCATGTCTTGTTTTTATTGTTCATTATGCTTATGTCTTGTTGATTAGATTAGTGTTATACATGTTTAGTTACTTGAGCACCCATGTTTTATATGGATCTATATTTATTAGTGTTCTCACCTTGTTTAAACTAATATGTATGCACTAGATCTAATGCACATGCATATACATAATGATCATGTGGATGTTTATGATTTTTGTTTTGTTGAATCATATTTTATTGTTTCATGATTAGTATGATATTTGTCATGTCTATTAGACTTATGCTTTACATGATTAGTTGTTAAGATACCCATGTTTAGTATGGACCCATATTTTGTGTTCTCTTTATGTTTTAGCTATCATGTTAATCATAAATCTAATGCACATGTCTTTGTCATGCTAATCATATGGTTGACTATGACTTTTTATTTTAATAATTCATGTTTTGATAATTAACAAACAATGGTGATGTGTTTATGACTTCTGTTTTTACCACATGTTTTGATGTTTATAGACTATTATGCATTTCTTGATTCTAATAGCATGTGAATTTTCTTCATGATCATTTTTATGTCTATCTTGTTGATTTATATGTCGTTTTATGCTTCTTGATTTGAATATATGTTTAGATGTTAGTTTTCATGAAAACTAGGATTTATACTTGTACATATAGTGAGCCACAAATAAATCTTTATATATGTTTGTGCTTGGATGCTTATTTGTACCCATTAGATGTACTAGTATAGTCTAGTTTTGATGATTCTTGCATTTGACTTGTATTCATCATTTTTGTTTTAACTTCATGTATATGTCCATCTTGTCCAAACTATCATTTATACATATACATCCTTGAGCCACGTGCCTTCATGCATAAACTTTTGTGGTCTCATTGTGTTTAGGATATGTATGTATACTTTAGTTTGTACATGACATACATATGCCTTGAAGTTTAAATCGTTTGGATGAATTTCATGTTGGCTAAGTGATTTCACATTTATAATGAATTTCATGTTTTAAGATGATTTCAATTGGTGATTTCACATCTTAGATGAATTTCATGTTTTCAAGGAAATTCATATGAGCCTAATTGAATATTTTCATGTTGATATGTGTCACATTATACTTGTACACTCACTTTATTAGTTTACTCATGATTTGTTTTCATGAGACTATGATATGGACTTTATGGACTAGAGTGTTTAGTGATCATGTGATTTACATGTGTTTCATGAAAAACAATTTTGTTTTATTCCTTACTTGAAGGATTTCGTACTAGTTTTAAAAGTTTTTCCTATAACTAGTTCGTATTCATCACTATGGTAGAGATTTTCAAACATATTACATTTTTAAATCTATTTTTGAAAACCCCTACCTTCGATGGGAGGTTGGATGGGAGATCATGTTCATGTATGCTTTAAAATGAAAATCATTTAAAATTTGAATCATGATTGGGAGGTAGTTATATGAGATATACATTTGATCTTATAGTTATTTCAATTGGTATCATTGAATTCTTTCAATTGGTATCAATCTTGACATTTCTTGTATACTCATATGTGTTTGTATGTATGTATGCTTCATTTCAAGAATATCAATTTCAATTGGTATCTATTTTTCATACATATATATGTTTTATTTGTGCTTATTATATCTCTATATCTTTAAGCACAAAATCTTGTTTATGCTAGTGCTTGAGCTTTAATTTTGTTTCAATTAATTACTTTTAAATTGGTATCAAGCCTAAGCATTGTTTTAGTTTGTATTTCATAAAGGGGGAGAAAATTCGTATTTCATCTTTCAATTAGTATTTGTTTTTCACTCCCATACTTTATGATTGAAATACTTTATGATTGAAAATTTCAATTTGGTATCATATGTTCAAAATGAAAATTATTTACAATTGGTATCAAAATTTTTGTTTAGACATTCAAAATTTATTATGTTTAATTTAAATTGGTATCAAGATGCTATTCTTTGACATATTTTCAATTGGTACCTTAATTGATTGTCACCCTAATTGACTTTGTTTTTGTTTTAGACAAAAAGGAGGAAAATATTATTTTTATTGATTCGTTGTTTCGAACAAAAAGGGGGAGAAAGATTTGTTGATTTGGTTTTGTTTTTACCCCTCATCGAAGGTTGTTTCTTTATATTAAAAAGAGGAGAAGATTTTGTTTTGTTTTGGTTTTTACTCCTTTGTTGATGATTGACAAAAGGGGGAGAAGTATTTTGGTTTATATATGCATGTTTATGTTTTGCATATATTAACTTTAATTGATATCTAGAGCATGTTTTGTAATTGATATCTAGAGCATGTTTTGTTTTAAACATTTCATTGGTATCTAGAACCTTTCTATTGTTTATGCATATCTATGTATGCATTCATGTTTAAGAGCTTTCAATGCATATTTATTGTTTATTTGGTTATGCATGAGTTAAGGGGGAGCTTCTTTGAAGCTTAACTTTAATCCATGCATATATATAACTCTATGAGTTTTGTCATCATCAAAAAGGGGGAGATTGTTGGCCCAGAGGCCTTCCACTCTAGTTTTGATGATGATTAACTCATGTAGTTATATGTACTAATAATCTTGTGATTTAGTTTCAGATCATTAATCAAGTTATTAGTTGGTGATTAGCTTCAACAAGATGATTTGGAAGCTTTCACATGTTGATTCAAGAGCCCGAGCATCGAAGATCATATATAGCACTTACTCGGTGGATCAAGGAGTTTGGATCGAGTCGGCTTGGAGATTGCGCTCTACAAGAAGACATCGGTACCATAGTTTAGTTTTGTGTTTAGATCCAAATTGTAAAGATTAGAATAGTATGATAAGCTCAAGTTCACAACACACACGTTTCATGTTTTGAATATTGGTTTTCGGTTTTTCGGTTTTAGGTTTAACCGATCTTGATTTTCATGAATAGATAGATCAAAACAAGTTTACATGGTTTAATGCATATATGATTTGTTCTATATACATGCATGCTTCAACTACTTAGACAAACTTACTTTGATATACCTATTCATGTGTTTTAGGTTTTGTATTTTAACAAAACTTATTTTTGGAATTAATGACAAAAACATGGATATATATATGTTTCATGTATATAGGATTATATCCATATACATCATGCCTACATGTTGTTTAATATCATGTTTTTGTATTTGGATGAGTTTTGGACAAAATGTATTTTCTATTCAAAAATCCAAGTTTTAGAAAATACAGTTTTTGGTTTTTAGAAAATATTGTACGACACAAAAATTAGTTCATATTGATTGATATTTGAGCTAAACTTTTTACCACATGTTTATATATCAATGCAAAATGATAAAACTATTTTTGGTGATTTTTTAGGAGTGTTAAAAGATTTTTCAAAATATTTTTAAACTATTTTTCTGACCCAGTTTTCTGTTCCAGGCTTCAACCAGTCGACTAGTCTTCTGACCAAGTCGACTTGGCATGAAGTCGGTCGACCGGGTCGGTCGACCGACGTGCACAGATCTGTGCACGTTTGGCAGACCCGGGACGGTCGACCGTCAGGGTCGACCGGGTCTGAGAGCAGAGCTCTCTGTTTGTTTGGGTCGACCGGGGCGGTCGACCGGTAGCTGGTAACGGGCAGAATTTGACCGTTGGACGGTCGATCGGAGCGGTCGACCGGCAGTTCATTTTTGGCATTTTCTCCTGCCAACGGCTATATTTTCTGGGGGCTATAAATACCCCATTCATAGCCTGTTTTCTCCAAGATTTTTTGTGCGAATTTTTTCCTACTCTCTGGTGTTTTCACAGCAATCAAAAGAAGTTTTTGGATTCAAATTGAACAATCTATTTGGTATTTTTGTTAGGGTTTGGAATATCAAAGAAAAGGGTTTTTGGGAAAAAGAATTTTGATTCATCTTCTATATCTTGGTTTCAGGGGATTTTCTTTGTGATTTTGATTTCCATTCCATTGGTTTTCTCCACACTTGAGCAACATCTACTTTCTTATTCTATAGGATCTTTGTGTGGGAGAAAGAGATTGTTTGTGGTTGTTGTTTAGACCACCAAGTTAAAAACTCAATCTTTGCTTTGTGCCTTGCCCTCATTGTGTTGAGGAAGTTGTGCACTTGGGTTGTATCCTTCAAGTTGTGAGGTGATCCTTGTGTTTGCTTTGTGCTAATCCCTCAAGTTGTGAGGTGATTGTTTTGGTGGATTGGAGCTTGCCTCAAGGAGGAGGTTGTGGTTGTAAAGAGAGGAGTTGGGTACTCCTTGTGAGAGTTCTTTGTGGACTAGCTAGTGGATTAGAAATCCTTCGTGTGTCGAAGGCGGGGATGTAGAGCTGGGTGCTCGAACCTCGAAACATATCTTGTTGTTTGCGCTTGATCCATTGACTCTCTCTATCTCTCTCTTTACTTTGTGCCTTGCAACTATTCATATTGTGCATTCATTATTGCTTGGCTTGGTTGTGTGTGCATCACTTGTTGATTGCACTTGAGTGTATTGCATTAATTTTTAAATTCCGCATTGAGTTCATTAGATTAGCATAATCACCTATTCACCCCCCTCTAGGTGATTTTTCATAAATAAGGAAATAATATAAGAATAAACACTCATATGAAATGACACGATTTTGGATCTGAATCGTCGTTTGGTCTTCCTTGCACGAATTGGTACGAATCCTCAGATGAACTCGTGGGTCGGTCTTTGAATCGCCAGTGTATCGAATTCACAGCGAACACGAATCCAGATTGAGTCTGGTTCTCTTGTTACCTGTTTGGATCGTACAAATGAATCTGAGTCATTGCACCACGCAACATACACACACGAATACACCACACAAACATATATACATGATTATTTAAACATACATATATACCAACACACATGCACTACACAGTACACACACTCACATGTAGCACCACACACACATGTTTACACACTTTCACACAAAATTACATACACTCAAGCACTCAACTACACACATTCTACATTCACGTACACCTAAATACTAACACACATACATCCACATTAATACACAACCCACACATAATAAACATATACTTTCACATGCATGCAATGTACATTTATAGAGAGAGGAAAAAAAGAAGTGATACCCATGGAAAGAAGCTCATGCAGGGTCTACCGTCAGGAAGGTGGCGCACGACCAAGGGCGGAGCAAGGGCGGAGCAAGGTGGAGTTCCGACGGAGGGTGGGAAGGCTGCCGGAATCTCGCGAGGAGGAAGACAGCTCCAGGGAGGTGGTGCTTGACTCCAACGGCACCGCAAAAAGAACAATGAGAGGAGAAGTACAGAGCTCGCATGGAGGAGGCACGGCCACGGTGGAGTGCTTCTGAAGATGGGGAGTGGTGAACCGGGTGCTAGTGGCATGCACGGCGCTCTGGCGGAGGGAAGAGGAGGCCCGGGCCTGGATGCTGCCATAAGGGTCCGGGGTGCTGGTCTCAGCCAAGACATGAGGCATGGGGTGGATGGCTTCATGTTGGTGGTGCTGCGGAGTAGGAGGAGAAGTGCAGGGGGTCGAACAAACACTCACATAAAATGACGCGATTTTGAATTCGAAACGCCGCCTAGTCTTCACTACACATACCGGTACGGATCTCCAGATCATTCTATGGATCGATCTTTAAATTGCCAGTATATCGGGTCTATAACAGGCACAAATACGAATCTTCTGTTACCGAGTTTGGTTCGCACGAACAAGCCAAATCGCTGTAACCACGCAACCAAACTCATAAACTCGCACGAACATACATCCGTACATACACACACCACACATACATACACGTACTCATGCATACACCCAAGCATACACAATATATATACATACGTGTATACACGTACACGTATACAACACACTCTTATGCACACACCTAATACATGCATACATCCACACAAGCACTATACTTGTACAAACACATACCCAATCACCCACGCACTTAATCATACACACACATGATAATAATACACACACACTCACACTACGTAATAAAACATGCATGCATATTCCCACATCACATTCATACTATCATTTTTTATTATAGTTATTACTATTTATCAACGTCATTTCATGTGTAGTTGTTTACCACTTTTGATTCAGGATTGATTTTGGAATACCTTAGACTATAACTCCATTCGATCTACTGGTTAACATGCCTAGTTCATATTTGAGGATAGATTACATAGCATATGTAGATTATTTTATCAGATAATTGATTTTAGATAATCATTATGTTAAAATTTATATGGGCTCTATACTGATTCTGTTCTATATCACTTCATGTCTAGTCATTGATCATTTCAGTTTGGATCGAGTTAAGATAAATGTTTGACTGTATACTAGATTGATCTTGAGTTGGTTTGGTTCGTGATAGAGATTAAAGATTCATATATTATGTGGAGTGCTTATCAGACTTGATATTCATTTACTTGGTGATAACTTAGATGAGTATTCATTAGATATTGTTGACGTATTATATATGTTGTCACTTTATTTAAGAGACTAGATTTCTTATGCTTGGATTGATATTGACTTATTTAGAGTTGAGTTGAATGACATGAGATTTATATTCTTTCAGAGAATTTTGATAGTATTCCGATAAGATTGATTTTCCTTGATGCTTGAATTTATATATGCATATAGAGTTCAATTTTAGAATTACATGGGATCTTAATTCACATTTAGATGAGATCAATAATAGATGGGTTCTGATTATACGGGAGAATACCTTACCCTAATTTTGGATTATTAGTTGTATTTACATGGGTAGATTTACATGGGACCTTGATTCACATTTTAATTCACTTATCAATTATCTGAGTAATGATTCTTTTATTGACGTCGAGGATTGGATATAGAGATATTCTAAATTCCATGTTGCTTGAGAATTTTCCTCATCTTAGTTATTACCTTGATCGGATTTGGATAGTGATGATTGGTTTGATGTGGCTAACAGGTTAGGGAATAGGAAATGGGTTTTAGATAATGGGCTCGGGGATATGAAAATAGATTTAGATTATATGGATGGGATTGGGTTAACGGGCTATTGGGTTTGGGTTGGAGAAAAATGAATTTAAACTAAAAGGAAGTGGGCTTGAATATGAGCTAACGGTATAGGCTATAAGGATAATAGGATTAAGATGAAAATAAACTAAAACAATAATAACAATAATAATGTAATTAATAATAATAACATTAGCCATAGTAATAACCAACAGTTACATTAATAATAATAAATGTTAATAACAATTAAAATTATAGATAATAATTATAATGAAACAACCATTACTAATAATAATAAACAATAATAATAATAGTATTTATAATAAGGTAATAAATAATAACCAATACAAAATATATGTATACACTTTAAAAGTACCATTATTTATTGTTAACATGGTATTATAGAATAGGGATATTACAGGAACTCATCTACATGTGTGAAACTCGTGTTATCAATCAAGAGTCTAGATCTATAATGAGTTAAAATAGGATTCCTTGATGCTATATATCATGGGTAGGATTCTCTCTCCATCACCAACTATTATGACCTAATCTCTCTCTTGGAGACTTCTCATCTCCTCTAAGGGTCAAGAAGAGAACTTGATGGCTGAAGAGAAGAATCTCCTCCCTCAACTCTAACATCCTCGAGATCGTGCAACCTTCGGTATCCCTTTCGTGATGGAATTAGGTATGCATAAACTCTCCTCCCATTTGATCTTGATAACGAGACTTTTAGTTTATGTATAGATCTTATATGAAATAATTATTAAATCCAACATAAACTTCTAAATTCTAGTCTGAATCACTGTATTCTTGAAGCTATAGGCACCACCTAGATTTTGCTAAACTACTATAAATGAGAAAAACCTTAGATGAGAACAACCTAACAACAACAAGTAATCCTTAGGTAGTTCTTTCTCTTTTTTCTTGCAAGAAATTGGACACGATGTAAAAAGAACCTCCAAATCTTAGGGCACTTCCACCACGACCATTTTTGTTCGGGCAATACGGTGGGACCTACACAAATTCTTGTAAAAGCACTCTCATCAATAGCGGGCCACACACTGCTAGATTACAAGCTTAGTCACGTTGAACCCGAGCCCATGCAAATTGATTTTTATCCCAAAAAAAAAAAAAAAAAAAAACCTGGTTTGCTTTTTACCAGAGCACAATGACAGAAGTGATCTTAAGTTTGTAGACAGTTGAAGGATAGTCACCTACTCCTTCCTCTTACAAAAGCAAAGCGAAGGAATCTCACACACGTTACCACATGTGATTCATTTAATGGCCAAAGGACCACCGCGTGTACACCTCCCCTCATAAATGAAAGTAGAGGAACTCAAAACCGCATATATGATTCCCACGCAACGGCACGTGCCATGTTCCCCAGTCCCTGTCCCCACACGTGTGTCAGGCCGGGGGGTCACTATCATCTACACGCACACACCCATTTATTGCTGAGGGAATGTTCGGGCTGTATGTTCCAAATTTGGGTTGGGTGAGGGTGGACGTGATTATAAAAAAAGCTAGATTTATGCAGGGACATTGTTTACTGATATATTATGAAAGAAATTATTTTAATCTTGAAACGAACTATATTTTTATTAATCTTAAAAGAACTATAAAATACAATTACACAAAATTATTAGCCCTCTCTCTCGTTTACAAAAATTTTACTTAAATTTGCGAAGAAGATTACAATTGCCAATAACATTCAGTAAACTATTTACAATAACTAATTGTTAAGATGATGACTTTAATTATCATGTTTATCATAAATGAAAGAAATCTCAGTTAACTCTACAAAGAGTACATCTTTATTATTCTTCTCGAAACAACTATTATACACAATTGAATTGAACATGAGGAGTTGTTCTTGGTAGAAGAGTATGAGGGTTTAAGAAGATAGTTCAACCGCAAAAGTGTCATTAAGTTTACACAACTAAATGTGACACAAATTTTTTCAGTGCATATTCACCAATTATCTACTCTTTCTTTGTTCTCTCTGACCACTATTCACGTCTTGAAGTTTTGACCGTCCATATCACAAAAGATGAGATAAGAGGTGCTTAAATATTTCTTTTGCAAACAAAATTTTGTTAAGCACCTTGAAAATTTTAGTTTTGCACATAATTCTTAAGAACTCTAAAAATAGTGTTATAAATTGAAGAGCAGAATTATTATCTTACATAAAAATCTCAAATTGCTTAGTATACCGAGAGGCTTTGTAACTATTCTTTTTCTAAATGTCATTTTTGTGGTGGTGATTTTCCGTCACAAGTGATTGGACGGTTGATGCTCACCACAAGCGATAGATGTAGGATGGAGTATTGCACATGAACAAAACACAACACAAAGAAATAGACAGAGACACACACAAAATTTTACGTGAAAACCCTTGATCGGAAAAAACTAAGGGGATGAGGAGAATCTTCACTATAATTCTCAGGTTAGAAGAATTACAGGAATGTATTGGGTATCTCAGAGTTGGAAATGGTTCAAGGTGCATGAAACCAGAAGTCTTAGAACTCTCCGAAGACCTTAGAAGTCTTCGAAAAAATTTCCCCTCTTCACTGGAAGACGAGGTTTATTTATACTCGACTGAGTTGTTGGTGCGGATGAGATCTTCGTAGCTGCATAATTTACACATGTCGACTTGTTGAAACGATCGCGATCTATGGTGCTGACTAGTTGGAATTGCATGTAGGAAAATCCGCCACCGTCTATAAGTGCTCGCGTTGAGTGACATCACATGTTATAAACATGGAGGAATATATGGTGGCGTAACCATCGGCGGAGATCGAGGGCGAACTGTTGCTGGAGCTTCTTGATTTGGAACTAAGTTTTTGGAATGGAGGAATCCTCGGAGCAGAGAGGATCTGGAGGAGGTTGAAAATAACATAAATCTTTGGAGGAGAGCTCTGATGTACCTCGGAGAGTAGAAAGGTAAACGACACATGTCGCCATCTTGAATGGGGTCAGATTTTGACCATTACAGATGCTCCCCGCTCTTTCAATTATCAAAGCCTGCTGATGGGAAATCGAAAGAGCAGAATTGGTAAGAGACCTTTTAATGCCTTAGGTTCATCTTGATGTTCGTAGGAGGGTGAGAATTTGGATCATAAATACAGATCTTTAGGATTTAGTTGCAGGCTGTATAACTAGTTGTCAGCTATCGCATCGATCGACTGAATTTATCTGGGAATGGATCCTATGTCCCTTCAAATCTAGGAGACATAATGCTGAGAGGTAAGGCTTCATGTTTGGCAGCGACAATTGATCTTCTGCTGATTCGCTTGACCAAAAATCTCGGGACATGGATCGACTTTTTGGGGATTGAAATTTTGAATTGGAGTCGGTTCGGCTTCTCTTCTATCTATAAATAGAGTGGAACCCTTGGAAGAAAATCACTTCTGCTATCTTCTCAAAAGAAATCAATGCTTCTCTTTTTCTCCTTCATCAGATGGAGGAAGGAAAGGGAAAGGACGAAAGTGAAGGAACAGATGATCGGGCTCTCGCTGTGAGGAAGTCTGGTTGGTGCAATGCATTAGTTATCATGATGAACCTGTTATGATGTATTAGGTGTCGTGACAGTATGCTGACGCGGAGGGCGATAGGTGGGGGTCCAGCTCCGATCAAAAGTTATACCTGTCCGGGTAGCTCTGGTTGCTAGTGCGATTCCACAGCTGTCCAGCCATGTCTTGCAGACTTCAGTCTGCTCGAGCGCTGATGCCTCATGCTTAGGAATTCCTTCTGTGTGGCGAGCAATGAGGAGATAGTGGGGTGTTTTTGTCAGGGCTCGCTGATGAAACACTCTCTCTTCCAGAGCTAAACCTGTAACGCCCCGATCCCGTGGATGTGGCGACGTTACTACGATGTATATACGCAGGTCGAAAATACCCTTACATATATACGCTAAGCATCAGTATAAGCAAGAATCAGAGTATGAAAGTATGTGGTGCATTATACATTCCAACATATGAGTACAATTATAAAGTTATCACAGGATGTGACACAATATTATAAGAATATTATATCATCGATAGGCCCAAATGCGAGATACAAAGAGATATACAATTACAAACGGTACAAAAGGCTCTCACTATATTCCATTGAAAATTAATCGGGAAAAATTTATAAAATTTGAGTAGAAAATTACAAGTAATTGAATAAGAAAATTACAAGTAGAACTCTCTTTAAGATTTCTGGGAAAGTGTGCTGGTAGAAGTCTGGTCAGGCGCAACCATTGTTTCGTTGATGATGCAATTGATGAAGTCTTAAGGAATTGCTTCTCTCTGATTTTGAAGATTCCTTGAGAGATGAAAATCTTAGGGTATTAGTACTCTGAATTTTAAGAGATGGTTCTCTGATTTCTTGAAAGCGAAAGAGTTGACTCTGCTGATGTGTGCTCTCTTTTAGCTCTTTTCTCTCTTTGATTATATGTCTCTTGATGCCTTTCTTCTCAGCCTTTTTCCCCGCCAGCCCTAAACTCATCCTAAGAATGAACTATTTATAGGCTCTGAGGGGCATAACTGCCTCTAAAATTCAGCAAGACTGGTAACAATCAGTTAGCCTCGCGTCAGAGGCTATTTTGAGCTTCGCATGAAGCTAAAAAACCTCATGCAAAGCTAAGCACAAGCCTTGTGTGAAGCTAGATAGGCTCGTGCGAGCCTAAAAATAGTCATTTGACCTAGCTGACTCCACTTAATGTGGGACAAAGTGGGCGGATGTAACCACCCACTTAAAGTGACATTAACTCCACTAAAGTAGCGGAGTAAGCCCACTAAAGACTTGGTCAAGTGTTGACCTAGTAAACCCTCCTCAAGTGGTGACCTATATAATTTTCAATATCAACAATATCGATTACTGTTCTACTTTGAATTTTGTCTGCAGATCTAACATAAAAATTTTTTTCTCAATAGATTACAGGGGGTCGAATCTCAATAGAAAATAGAGTTCATCCAGGCAGTCGAAAATTCAGCCAGGTAGCCGAACTCTTATTCTAAACGGAGGTCTATGGAGTACAATAACTATCAATGATCCTCACAAAGATTTGAGTCAATGCAAACATGTTCGTGGTGTAGAGGAAATCATGATCCTATGGTTTGCCCATATTTTCTCAACACCTACATCTACAATCCTGCTCGAGAAAATGATCAAAATTCTTTGTGGAGCGACAGCCACCATGTTATCGAGCCTCAATACTTTGTGCCTCAAGAGAAGAAGTCAAGTTTGGAAGAATTATGGAAAACTTAAATAGAACTTTCATAAATTTTTATAGAGCTTTTACGTTAATTGCAAAGTAATTCCAAGGTAGATCACAAAGGGCAAAAAGAGGAAATCATCTCGGGGCAATGACAAGAATTTTTCAAAGAGGTGAGCACATGACGATGAAAAATCAAACATTAAGGAGGATTCGAGTGGTTATCTAACCATGAGCAATCTATCTCAGTACAAAAGATACAAGAAATAGAGACCACTGAATAAGAAAATGAAGACATAATATCTTGCTGTAAAAATTTCATCAGCAGTTAGAAAGAGTTGTCGGCTACGCAGCCGAACTTTCAGCTGGACAGTCGTCCTCCTGTTAAACCAGAGCTTCTGTTTGTTTCAGAACATCCTCCAAATCTCCTACCAAGCAGTGAAGAAGCTGAAGTTCAAAATGGTGTACTCAAAATTAGAGTTCCTTTTGAAAGAAAGAAACTTGATTTGAGTATCTACACTTTTGATGAGACACAGATTGAGCATTTTTTTAAGAGACATTACTTGATGCGTCACTAAGTTTTTACAATGTCAAGTATTATCTAAATATATTGGATGTGTCTCTTTGCAGGTTGAAGATTCTTTAGCCCTGATGCTGCTGATAATGTGATGATTTGTTGCATGAAAAGTTTAAAGATGACAAATTAAAAGAAACATAGACCAATATTGAAGATAGCAAAAAAAAAAAGTGGATAGACTCAATGAAAAGTTGACGAAAAGGTTGAGCACATCTAAATCTTTTTTGAAGAGAACGCATTGGGAAAGTGGAAAACGTTCTCGTGGACGGAATCGATGAATAAAGGTAAGGAGATTAATTTGTTATAAATATGAATACTAACTGTTTTTTTTTCTTTTTCTTTACCCTAGCCCAAAATGAGAGTTTTAAATTAGAAATAGAACTACAAGATGAACCAATTTGATGAAATA
Source organism: Agave tequilana (assembly GCA_038442645.1). Taxonomy (NCBI): domain Eukaryota; kingdom Viridiplantae; phylum Streptophyta; class Magnoliopsida; order Asparagales; family Asparagaceae; genus Agave; species Agave tequilana. The sequence goes on along the minus strand of JAVJIF010024123.1, from coordinate 23,624 downwards.
AAATTGCCAAAAAAATTGAGGATCAAAAGAGTAAAAAGTACGGCTGGGTAGCTGAATTTATGGCTACGTAACTGAACAATTTCAGAATTACAGGTTCAAATTTTTTCCAGATAAATATTTCTCCAGTGGGTTATTCATGAACATCACTATTTTCTGCAAATTGATATACATGATTTTTTATTGCTTTTTACAAGTTTCAATTAGCATACGTTAATTTTTAGGAGTGATATTTATTTGCTATTCTACATGTGATGTGAATTCATCCTGTACTACATAAGGATATATCAAGGTTTGGCATGAGGGAGGGGCCTGGGAATTTATTTTATTTTACTTTTTCTATATTTTAGGTTAGAATTTTTTATTTATTTCTTTTCTTTTTAAGATTTTTTTAGATTTTTCTTTTTCTTTTACTAACTGAAAAAAAATTTAATTTTCAATAAGTTTACCTAGTTGTAAGGGATTTAGTAACCATAGAACTTGAATTGAATAAGGAATATCAATTTGATGGAATTTTAAACTCTTTGAGTAGTGGTGAAAAATTTTAAAATATTATTGCCATCTAGAATTTATTTATGTAAATATGCATCTTATCTACACTTATAAAATAGTTTAAACTTGTGATAAAGGATTACTTAACACTTAAAAAAATAAGAAGAACCTTAACTATTGATTAACTAGATACTTTGGCCTCAAAAAACCTTAGTATTTACGTCAAAGATAATTAGGTAAGTTAAAATATATATATTAAAAAAGGGTTATATATTAACAAGTCTAATGATCAATTAGTTAGGTAACTTGGCCTCAAGAAGTCTTGATATTTATGCGAAAGAGAATTAGATTAGTTATATATATGAAGAAAAAGTATTTAAAGAGCAACGAAGTGGTAATACTTCAAAACTCCTATGGAAAAAATTTTTAAGTGTGTAAGCTTGAATCAAAATCCCAAGTTAAGAGCTATACACATTCATGAAGATGCATAGGATCAGAAAACTTAGAAAAGATGGTGATATAGGTTAAGATTTGAAAATCTTTACAAAATAGATGATAGAATTCTAAATAAGTGATTGAACTTGATAATGAGAGTTTATAGTAATTAGAGAACTTATACATTAGTGATGCTTACCACTCCAAAAATATTTGTTCTTTCTTTATCTTTATCTTTCTTTTTCAATTTTCTTTATTCTTGGTTATCCTTTTTATCTTAATCTCTTCTTATCTTTTAAATTCTTTCACCGAATTTTATGGGTGTAATTCACTGAAAACTCTTACGAAATAACACTCATCCACTAAGCTAACTTAGGGGTTTAACAGCTTGTTGCACATGCTAAGTGCAATCGTGAGTCCTATGAAAGTGGATTAGAATTTTATTTTTAAGATTTTTAGCTTTTCTTTTTTTAGATTAGGATTTTGCTTGAGGACTAGCAAAAAGTAGGTATGGGGATGTGATGTGTGTGCTTTATATATATATTTTTTATGTCTATTATTTGTCATATTTAATGCTGCATAGGCAATTTGTTAGTGTTATTTTACAGATTTTAGGACAAGAGCAATTTAAAGGAAAAAGAGCGAAAATTAGCAAATTGGTGATATCAAATGAACAAAAGAAATGCAGAACTAGAGACCTGAAGTAGAGTTAGGACATCTCAACAGAGCTTTCATGCAAATTTAGAAATTTCACAAAAATCTGGAACTGAAATGGACCAATAATTCGGCCACCCAGCCATATTTTCGACTAAGCAGCTATGGATTTGTCAACGAGAATGTCAACTCAGAGGTCAACACGAGTCAAAAAGCAGAGATTCATTACAGCTAGGCCGTATTTTTGGCCTGGTGGCCGTATTTTCGGCCCGGTGGCCATACTTTGGCGACAATTATGGATAGAATTTTTTTAGTAATTCGTGTATACATTAAGAAACCTAGGTTTTTTTATTTGACTAAGGTTTTACTGCTCTCTGTTCTATATAAACGCTACCAAACCTCTTGTAAAATACAATTTTATTCTCTCTTTTATTTTGAGCGAAAATCAATAAAATTCTGATGTTAGCCATTAAATCTCAGAGTACTTTTAGCAGAAATTTCGTCAAGACTTTATCTTTATTGGTGCTCTCTTATCTTTTTTTTTACTTTCCTTTTAATTTATTCTATTCCATGATCTCTTTCAATTTTATAATGTGTTCTATTTTCTTAGTTATGAACTAATTTTTCATAACTAGGGGCACGATGTAAGGATTGTAATGATGATATAAGATTATATTTTGTACAAATTCTCCTATGTGTTTTATAAAATTTAAATTTTTTATATGCTAAGTTGTTAAATCTTGTGTTTTATGTTATAATTGGTGCGCACAATTAATCAGAAAGCTAGGTTAGGGTCCGAGATGAGACAACTTAGCAAAAGCTTCTAGGATTAACAACCATAACTCAAAACATTGAGACGTAAGAGTTATGCAGCCAAATAAGAATATCCATCATACTTAATGCATCTTCTGATTAGCAATCTACTAGATCGAGAGATTGTGAATTCAAAATTTAGAAGATAGAAGTGGTATTGTTCGAAAGAAAGTACTGATTAGGATAGCGAATTCTGATTATTAGCATGAATAGGATGAATTAGCACAAGCATAATATTTTATCTGATTACAATTATCAATATCATTACACTAGTTCTTTTCAAATTAAATCAAACTTCTTTAGTAGTACTTTAATCACAAAATCTTTTAATTAAATTAATTATTCAAATAGAATTAGGAAAGACTAAGTTGGTACTTGAAACGATAATTCTTGTGGGAACGATACTCTACTCACTACTATATTACTTGAAAACGACTGGTACACTTGCCATCTGAATCCGCACATCAGTGACCCAGTGACAAATTGGATGCGTCTACCCGAGCAGGGGTAGGACTCGAGCAGAGTAGCGATCTGGAACTCTGAATGGGAGAAATCTCAACAATGAAGTTGGACCTCTGAGTGGAGATCCCAGCAGCGGAGTTGAATTCTGCTTCTGAGTGGGGGTTTTTCTCCATCACTGAAGCTGTGAACTTGGTATGCACCTGGAGTGGGGGTGCGACCCATCGACAAATTGGATGCGTATACTTCGAGCAGAGGTAGAACCCACAGTAGAGTGACGATCCGTTTTAGATCTCCGCCCATAGGCTGGAATTTGTATTTCATGCCCGACAGAGAAAAATTACCAGAGGTACAGACGTCTGTAAGATGAGAAGAGTATGTAGGCTGGTATCTGTGTTCCACACTTCGTAGAGGGAAACTACTAAGGGTACATTCACCTCGGTAGGTTCGAATGAGGGAAACCCGTAGGCTCGAATGAGGGAAACCCGTAGGCTAGCGTTTGTGTTTCACGCTTGGTAGATAGAAACTACCAAGGGTACATTTGCCTGTCGGGGCCGGTAGGCCAGCGTTTGTGTTTAGCGCTTGGTAGAGGGAAACGATTAAGGGTCCAAAACGCCTGTAGGATGAGGGGAGCCCGTAAGTGGTTGCTTGCATTGCCGCCTCTGAGCAGGGGTGGAACCCACAACGGAGCTTTAAAGTATTGGACTCCGAGCGGAGTAGGATGAAAATGGTTAGAAGCAAAATATAACTTTATTTGATAATGCAATGAAAGTAAAAGTACAGGGGCCATTAATAGGGGTACTGCCCTGTTTAGAGAGGTACAAGAAGATCACTCGATTATCTTATATTGGGTGATCACGTGTTGTGGTTGGAGAGGAGGGGGAGTGCTTGGATGTCCAGATCTGAAGTCTGCTTCGGGTGTGAGAACATACTCCTTGAGGAAACCCTAGCGGATGAGCTCTTCCAGGTAGCTTTGGAGGCTCCAACAATGGATGGTCTCTTACCGTCGTGCTAAGAGCTTATTCTTTTGCTCCGGGATGCGAGGGGTCTACTAGATGGCTCTCGGACGCTTGGCCCAGGCTTGATCCTTAATGGTGTTGAAGACCTCCTTGATGGGAGGGGGCGTCTGAGCGGAGTGAATTTTTCTATCAGCTAGTAGGCTCGGGGCGGTTTCGGTGAGAGAATCGGAAGTGCTTGTCTCTTGTAGGCATGTTGCCCCCAGTTCTGACCTTGTGCATGGGTGGAGACTACGATTTGCCCCTGGTCAACTACATGTCGATTTTGGTTGTTTCCTATTTAGATTCTAGATTCGTTGTTGATCCGAATTCAGATCTGTTGGTTTTCTTTTCTTCGACAACTCTCTGGCTATATAATGAGGGGTATTGTCCCCAACTATTGTAACATGAATTTATTGATTAATAAGATCTCTCTCCCCTTCTGCCTCGAGGACGTAAGCAATTGTCAAACCTCGTTAAATCTGTGTTTTTCTCACTTCTCTTTTTGATTTGTTCTTACTGTGTTTGTGACTATTCTGTGGCAAAATTCTGGTGTTTGCACGTAGACCTCCGGTAGTATTCCTATCAGTCTATGTAAATTATAATAAATAAAATGAATCATTCATTGGAATAACCTAATTCATAAATAATGAGATTTTGTATTTATATTAGAAAATCACTCATTTTCTAACCACTTGATACATAACTACTTAAAAATCATAAAAGTATATTACTTTTGTTTATTATAGAGATTTAAGTAAGAACATGCAAATCAACATGACGGGGTGAACCATTTAATTTCATAAAACATTGTGAGCTCCGGGACTATCAAAGATGCTTCCAAATTTCAACCACTTGCTGATGTTAGTTTTTAATTATTATGCGCCTGCACTCAATCCCATACAGCCATCAAGATAGATTCAAGCATTCATTTCAATAAATCCCTTCACCTCCTCCAGTCCTCTCTGCATTCCCGACCAAATTAACGAATGGTACTCAAGACATTCTCAATTCTATGTTTTGCATACATAAAGGCAGGTCTCCAGCATTCAATTCTCAACTGTTTACATAGCCTCAAACCTTCTCAAATGAACCAGTTACTAAATGCTGTCTCCTACACACTCAATCTTTTCCATGGAGGCATGGCAACTTTTATATATGAACTTCAAAAATTCAAGTCAACTAGCTGATTAACATAAATAACAGATAAACTATTGACACATTGTAAGCTAATAAAAGTGGAAATTACCTCAAGACTAGATTCTACTTCAAAAGTCCACAAGACATGCAAAAAGAAGAATATTTTACACATAATATACTTGTTGGTATACATGTTCCTAAAAGTAGACTTAATACTGTAACAAGCTTGCATTCTCAATGTAAAATGAAACCTCTCTCTCTCTCTCTCTCTCTCTCTCTCTCTCTCTCTAAATCATTTGGCCAGGATTGTAGCTTGATGGAACAAGAGTACCGATGGCCATGTGTCCCATAATTAATGTGTTTGGTATTATTTTTTTATTACCTCTCTCTCTCTCTCTCTCTCTCTCTCTCTCTCTCTCTCTCACAGAGTACCGCCCTGCCCACTCCCATGCTCTCTCATTTCCTCCTCTTTACCCCACTCCCTAAACCCTAGGGCCCTTTTACCCCTTCTCATCACTGTTCCTTATCTTTAAACACAACACACTTCTTATTACTTAGTGGCCTACTTCATATCTCAGGCTCAAGAGAAGATCAATGAATTATAAAAGGTTAAGTGTATTTATTATGTCAAATGAAACAAAAATCTTTGTTGTATCCTAATGCATTATGCCTTTCACTTGGAAGCACTATGAGTGGTTTGGTTGCATCCTGTGCTTAGAAGCTATGGAAAGTGACTGGGTTCCCCACAATAGCTAGCTATATCTATGAACTTCTCTATGGGCAATAATGATATGAATCCACATGAATATTTAAAAGGATGCAAGGTATCCAGATGATAGGATGCTTGAATGGTCCTTCTGACACACACACACACACACACACACACACACACACACAGAGAGAGAGAGAGAGAGAGAGAGAGAGAGCTTTTGCCTTTTCCACCCTTTTTAATAGAGAGTCATACCTTTGCCTTTTCCTCCCTTTTTAATTTCTCTTTTGTGATGGATGGAATGGATGGATGCAGATATAAAAAAGTCCAAATACATGTAATATCACCGGAGGATCTCTCAAGTCAGACTCTCTGAGATCCAAACGTGCAGTTGACTCTTGTTGTTCCTCTTTTTATTTGTTTTCTAGTGAAGAACAGCTGAGAGCGATGAGGGAGCTAGGGTTAGGGTTACTAAAGGGTATGGGTTGCCAAGTACTTGTGATACCTCCACCAAGCAATTAACTTCAACAGTTCAACTTGCATATGTAGGATCAATCTATAAAGCTCATTTGATCAGACTTATTAGGCTTTTTCTTTATGTTTCTTCAAAGATAAAAAAGAAAAGAAAAAAAATCATCAAATATATAAGCTAACACATTCTTAATTAATACCATGCTTTGATTGGTAGAAATATGGAATTATTTGTTTCTTCCAAGATCTAAATCCACTTCACATAGTTGTGGTACAAAACAAGAAGAGGAAGAGATTAATGACTTACACAAGGGTACAAGAAATTTGCTACCCTACATTCTCTGAGGAAAAATTGAGAATTCAGATGTCTATTTGAGGATGATCTCATAACCTTCTACTTTTGTGCATTTAATCATCAAGCAAATAAATGTAGAATCTCTTTGAAAGATCCTGATCTATGATGTACACCTTCCAACCTATCATTGCAATGAATGCATGTCGTACTACTACTACTACCTTGTATAGAAAGTTTTGATCAAGTGAATCACAACTTGCTTAATTTACTCCCATTGAAGTTATGAATCTATGTATACATGCAATCTTAGAATCCGTGGTGAAAAAACATGCCGCCCTCATTCACTAATGCATTGCTCTATTAATGCTAGGCACAAAAAGGATTTCTTGGTTTTTTGATATTTAATCAAATTCTTTTCTTCTGTCATATCATAAACATATAGCTGCAGTAAGAAAACAAGAGATCATATATTTTCTTACTCATCAATATTGAAGTGGGGATGCATGCAACTTTGCTTTTTTTGCTAGTGCATTGAGAACTGGCCTGTTTCATGCCCATCATCTTTCTAGTACTTGGCCTCTTCATACAAGTAACCTTTGCATTGTTTACAATATACCAAATTTTGTCTACTTATTCATATATTTTCAAATTAATTGAGCTGTGTGACCTAATAAGAAATCAGAATGAAAAATATAATTAGAGTTTCATATCCACCCCATATTCATCACATTCACCAAAATTTTGATCCAAAGGACCTTAATGTACTTTAAACCTGCACATCTGAATGATACATATAAAAACTTTCCTACCTATTTGGTCTTCCTTTTAGCCCAAAATCCTTTAGTTAATCTTTCTACTGATTATATTATTTTTTTATTCTTTTGATTAGAAAAAGTAGAGTTATACAAGCAAGTGCCCATGCATGATATCTGCTTGTAATCTATTTAGATTGACCATAACTGTTTCAATTCTAAAATCTAAAGGCAGTATATTTCAATAACTGCAAACAATAGGATGATGTACAGAAGAAATTACGAGGCTTTGTATGGTTGACTGAACAATAATTTATATAATGTTTCAAATGTTTTCATGCACAAAACCTATGTATGCTTTCAGTTTCTCAATGAGAGTAGAAAGACTTGACAGTGTGCACTTTAAATTAAAGTAAAATGTTTTCATGCACAAAACCTATGTATGCTTTCAGTTTCTCAATGAGAGTAGAAAGACTTGACAGTGTGCACTTTAAATTAAAGTTTATACACACATTCAAGCAGGCACAAGTTATTTAACGCAAATGACAAGCTATTTCTCAAAACACAGATCAATCACATCAGCAAACTAAATTATGACAAGTACTAGTGAATGAGAGATAGAGGAACGATAGGTGGGGGGGTGTTGGGGTGGGGGTGGGGTGTGTGCTAGCCATTTTAAGCAAACTACGGTTGATTTTAAATTTACTGTTGACTCAATCACATCAAGAAACTAAACCATGGTTGTGTGTGTGTGTGTGTGTGTGTGTGTGTGTGTGTGTGTGAGAGAGAGAGAGAGAGAGAGAGAGAGAGGTGCTTGAGGAAGCATGCAAAATCCCAAAAGGGATGCCCGGGGGGGGGGGGCGGGGGGGGGGGGGGGGGGTGGGTGTCATGGGGGAGAGAGAATCATGGGTGCTTGAGGAAGCAAGGAAGCATGCAAGATCCCAAGGGAGGGGAGGGGAGACTTCCTAAAGGGAATGATTTGTTGAGGAGGGGGGCAAGGTGACACCAATAGCTAATATTGCGAAATCCCATGATTTTGCTTGAGGGGACAAGAGGCACAAATTAAGGCGGGTGGGAATGAGATGGCTCATTCCCAAAGACAGGCAATAGGCAAATCTGGGGCATGGGTGCAGAAATCAAGAACAAAACCCCCTTCTTGGGAGCACAAGACAAAAGGGTATATTTTGCAAACACAACGAAGGGCCTATGTGATGATTATGATTGCTCTCATAGAACCACCTATGAGCTCGATATAAGTAATCAACCATCTCTTTACTTCTATGATCCCTCTTCATCTATTTAACAATTTCTAATAGCTAGTCTTAGTGGGCACCGATTGCATTATTAGTAATAATAAAACACTACATCAAGCACTAAAAAGCAAGTGAATGCAACTAAAAAGCCATGCAGACATAATGAAGACAGCCATGAATGAGTCACCCATTAACACAAACAACTCAAAGAGATAGAATTAAACACTATAAATATAAAATTCCTTCCAAGAATATGAAAACTATTAAGAATCCCATAAAAAAACAGCCACTGCAGGATTACAGGAAAGCATCACATATATAATATAGATTAGTTTTAGAACCCTTGTAAACAAATACATTGTTAAAGAAAGAAGAGAGAAGAAAAAAGAAAGAGAGAAACCCTGGAGGCATTTCAGAATGAAAGTGAAGAAAGAGAAGAAGCTTTGCATATGGTGAGAAATAGCTGGCCCCTCTTTTTCTTTCACAACTTCCAAAATTTCCCATGCAACGTAGAGATTCATTACCCTCATTCTTCCCAATACACATTTAGAGCCAAACTAGGGTTAGGGTTTTCAACTACATCAAAATAGATCATCTCTAATCATATATAAATCTAAATATATACCTATATATATCACTAATTATAAATCTCTCTCGTCCCACTTGAGAGTGAAAATCATAATAATAATAAAAGACAACAACAATAATAATAATAATAATAGAAATTAGAAAACTCATCTGGTCTTCTTCTTCCTCCTCCAAATTCTGATCTCATCACTAAAGCTAGTGCCAAGAAGAGACCGAGAAGAGTGGCTTGTTCTGCCACCCAAGAAGAAGGCATCCCTCGCCATCTTCAGCTGGTACCCCTCCGACGGGTAATGCAGCCGGAGCAGCAACCGCGCCTGAGACAGGGCGAAGGGGCTCAGCGCCCGGCTCCAGAACCCTGCACTCCTCATCAACCCTTCCCACCTCTCAAACCTCTGACTCCTCTCTCTCCGCATTCCCCCTTCCGCCGCCACCACGTCGGCGATCTCTCGCCCGAACCAGACCTGCTCAACGGCTAGTCTCTCCCGGCTGGCTGGCGGCAGCGTCGCCTCCAGCGACTCGAAGACGGCCATGTAGTGGTCCAAAGCTTCCATGAACCTCTGCAGGAAAATCGGAGAGTTGTGACTCGCTTCCCTCTCCGCCACCGTCACCACCGCCGGGTTCATGGCCCTCACCGCCCGGAGAAACGCGCGGGCCTCGCGGGACCCGTCGGCGTCGAAGGAGTCGGGATCTTTCATCAGCTTGCTTAGGAAGGTCACGCAGTTAACCGCCAGCGTCTCCCCCGGGTGAAGCTGGAAGGGGAAGCTAGAATTGGTGGAAGGGAGGAGGAGGGAGTGGAAGTGGAAGGGGACGCCGAGGGAGGCGGCGAAGGTCTCGAGCCGGTGGGCGGTGCGGCGGAGGACGGAGAGGTCGGGGCCGGTGCCGGTGATGCGGATGGAAGGGGGGTCGGGGGAGCGGTCGGCGATGGCTTGGAGTAGGGGGGCCACTGGAGGCCGTGGGAGGTGTCGAAGTCGAGGATGTGGATGGAGGGGGAGTTGGCGACGGCCTCGAGGATGGCTTGGTTGGCGGTGAGGTGCGCGAAGCGGAGGAAGGGGGTGATTTGGTTGAAGGAGAGGTAGGAGGACTGGACGGCTGCGTCCGGGGGAGGAGGGGGAGGGGAGGGGAGGAGGGAGAGGCGGAGGGAGAGGGCGAGGGTGAATTGGCGGACGAGGCGGTCGGTGGAGTCGCCGAAAGGGGGGGAGGAGGAGAGGAGGAGGGAGAGGGCGTGGCGGGCGGCGGGGATGTCGGAGCGGTGGATGAGCTCCGCGCAGTTGATGAGGAGCTGGCGGGAATGGTCGGAGGTGGAAGAATTGTGGCGGTGGTCATGGGAGTCGAGTGAGCTCAGCATTGCAAAGAGATTATCGAGGCAATTAAATTGCACTGGGTTGCAGCAGCTGCATTGTTGTTATTAATAGAAGTAGGAGAAGAGCAGCAGAAGCAGCATCTGATGAGAATGGTGGTGGTAGTGGTGGTGGTGGAGGAGGATTGAAAGGACATGGTCTGCAGAGGAGAGAGGAGGAGGAGCTATTTAGAGGAACTGGATCAATTTCTTGATTCTTGCCCTCCCACTCTCCCTCAAACTGTCTCTTTCTCTGTCTCTCTGTATGGTAAGTTGGCAGAGAGAGCGTGTGGAAGGGAGGGGGAGAGAGTAATATGCTTTGTTGTCTTGTTTCACATGGACCTTGGTGCCACTCTTGGGATGGAGCCTGATTTTGTTGTTGCCAGCTTAGGAATGATGAAAATGGCTAAAATGAACAGAGATATACATAGAGAGAAGGGAGTCTAAAGATACATCAAGGATTGGTTGTGTGGGGAATGGTTGTAGGAATAGGGATTGGATTGGATGAAAGTCTTGAAGAGCTCTACTGGGTTTAATTAGAAACTTAGGAACATCAGAGAGAGAGAGAGAGAGAGAGAGAGAGTAGGGATGTGTGCATGGGAAGTAGAGGGGAAAAGGGATCTGGGAGGTGGTAACCAAGACTCAAGGCCACAGGGAAGTGAGGGAAGATGCTCTCCTAATTCAAAAGGATCAAGAGAGGTGTGACATGCACAATGTTTACAACATTTAATTGAAGAATTTTCTCTCTCTCTAGGTCTTCTCACTGTCTTTGTTTTTTTATCAGCTCTCTTTCTCTGTACATCTATCTGCACACGCAAAGCCTTTAATGGGTGGAGTGAAGAGAGACTACACAACACACCCAACTCCCTTGTGGCATGCTCATTGCTGGCCTTCAGATATAACTCCCTTGCAACCCCCTCTCTCTCTCTCCCTTGTTGTCAGTACAAAAAAGGCTGTTATCACAAGCAAGCAATCTATTCTATTCTCTCCTTAAAATCAATTTTTTTCGTTTTTTTTTTTCCCCCTTTTTTCCAAATTCCCCAACAGTCAGTTCTGGATGAGGGGTACACTAGATGATCCAGCCCCCATCACTGTTTCATTGTTCACTCACATCAACATGAAGCCAAAGCATCTTAGTACTGGGCCATTAGCAAACAAATGGAATATTGCAGGCCTAAATGGGGGTGGATGGAATGTTTCAAGTCCCACCTCCCAATATAATCATCACCACCCCTTCCCCCAACACTCACTCAGATACCTTGCTTGCAAACCTCAACAAAAACATAAAACCCAAGTCCTTTTTTAAAATGATTTCAGTGATCAACAACAACAAGGCAAAGATTTCAATTCTCATTCTCTTGCATGTTTTCTAGGTAAAGCTAGCAAAACCCATCCCCAAAACTGGCAAGGGAACCTCCTGCTCCTCTTCCAGCCCTGCACAGCATCAGCAAAAAGAAAAAGGGGAGTTAATGGGAACAAGAAGCATCCAAAACAAGCTACAAGGGGGTAAAAACATCAAAAAGAAAAATATTTTTGCAAACAAGATAAAAGAGAGAAGAATTTACAAAAGCTGCACCCCCTTGGCTAGTTTTACCCCAAGACATTTAATTCATTGATTTGACATGCTCAAAAGTCCACCCTTTACATGGAGAATCTCTCTCTCTCTCTCTCTCTCTCTCTCTCTCACACACACCCACCCATCCCCCAACAAAGAGAAAACCTTAGATGAGTAAAGATGACTGTGCTAGGAAGAACATTATAATACAAGTCCATGTGAAGTGAAAGAGGTAATTGAGGAAGTAGTAGGTTTGAGTGGACTTGAAGGAAGGAAAAGGGAGAACTCACAAAAGCTTAGCCCATGGGGGGACGAGGGGCCCAGCCTGATATACAAACTTGTATTTTAAATTTTATATATTATTTTAAGACAATATGAAGAAGAAGAGGACACAAGGAAATATATATAAACTAAAGGAGAGCCCACTTATAAAATCATTGCCTCTTCCATATTCTTTTTTTTCCTTTCTATCTCTCATCTCAGATCTCTCACACTCCAATGAATGAACTATTCACACAATCCACTCGTACAGAGAGAAGCCAGCATATCAACAGTACCCTCACCCCTCAGTGTCTCTCCTCTCTCATGTCAGGTTCTTTGTCATCTGATTGTGATTAGAAAGAGGGTAGCCCACAGGTGAGTTTCTGAGTCAGTTTGCAACCCTTTCCTGTATCTGGGTCGCTAGCTAATGTTGTGATCTCCCAGGAAAGAAACTAAGGCTTCTTTTAAGCCCTTTTTCTCTCTTTCATATTCCTTTACTTCTCATCATTCTCACACAACTACTCTAGGTCCTATTCCCAACACTTTGCCAAGAAAAGCCAACAAGCTCACCTTCCAAACTCTGAGACAAAGAGACAAAACAAAGGAAAGGAAAGGAAAGGGAAATATATATGTGCATGTATCATTAAGATTGCAATCTTCTCATGTGCCAATTCACACAAGAGAGAGATTGATAGATGTGCCAAGAGGTTGGTAGCCCATTGGAGTCCACATGAGGCATTCTAAGATGCCCCTCCCCTCCACTAGAGAAGATGGATGGAACATTCTCCAGTGTACTTAGTATTAATTAATGTTTAATGGGCTAAGATACCTTAAGGGAATTTATTATTGCAAATGCCACTCTGTGATTATACACATCTTTTGACTTTTATAGCTTGTTTCTTTACTAACAACTACTCTTGAAATTTCTCTCACTTTTGTCAACACATTTGTGCTAGCTTCAATTGTGGAAGCTAACTCAGCATTATTCAATTAGCAATATATTTTTTCTCGTAGAAGGTTATGGATTCGAATCTTTCCCGTGGCAGTGGGTCAAGGATTTCTGAACTAGTAATTTTTTATGTATAAGAGGCATAATACACGATGATTTTATTTTGCAGATATCACTAGGCTGGACTAGAAGCTCATAAAAGTTCACTAGCTCACGGTGTTCAGAGGTTGCATATGAAGACTAATCGCAGTTTCATGAAGGCTAGATCGTTTTGTTCAAAAGTGTACGCTGGACATTTCATTCTCCCTTGAGAGTTTCTCCCCCTCGCCATGAGGGTAGTTTTTTCTCCCAAATATAATGTAAACCTAAGAGCATTTCTATAAATAAAAAAAAAAAAAAAAAAAAAACCCTTCAATGGAATTTTTTAAGAGCCAAGAATTTGAATAAACTGTTTTTGAATTTTCTATATATATCTCCCACTTCTAAACGTTACCAGGAGAATGCTCGAATAATTAAGATATAGTACTAGTTCCCTTTGAAAGCTCTTTTTCTTAGCTTAGAAATGAGCCAAGATGAAAGAAAATGGATATCATACTAAAAAGACGTGGATCTGAAAAAGTTGATTGTTAGTTTGTTCAGACTGAATTTCTGGCCGGAGTGAGTCATACTTCTAGTGGAACTCCACTTCCTAATTAAGTATGTAGGAAGTGTAACACCATTAGAATTCGGGTTTAGTTATGAAAATACATGTTAAAAAGATTTAGGATGCTCAATTCTAGATGCTCGGATGAGAAAATGCTTGCAATTATATATATATATATATATATATATATATATATATATTATATATATATATATATATATATTGTGTGCGCGTGCGTGCGTGCTTACATAAAAACTACTATTATCACTCTAAGGGTAAGAACATCATGATTGAGATAGCAGATGCAAAGCAATGAACTTGGGTCCCATTTTTTGTCGAAATGAAATTATCTTATTATTTCTTTTTATTCATTTTATCAGTGAGTTTTTTTTAGTACATATAGGGGCTGTTTGTTTTGCTACGGGAGTAAAGAAGTGGGAAAAAAACTCATTTCTCACTTTTGTTTGGAGGCGGGAGTGTGGAAGTGGGAAACCCCTTTTTTCTTTTTCTTTTTTTTCTTTTCCCTTTTACACCTTTTAACATAATCGTTTCTTCACTTTCAGGGAGTTACAGTTAATTTGCGGTCATATAAATCTTATTTGTAATAAGTTGTAATTCAAAACAATTAATTTTATGGTCATGTAAATTTACTTGCAGTCTAATTATAGTCCAATTTTTCATAATTAATATTTATTTTAAGATTATTTGCAGTCAACTTTTTCACTTCAACTTTCACATTACCAACCAAAACATCAGAAAAGACATTACACTTTTTAATATACTTCCCAACTACCATTTAAACACTGAAAAAGAAACACATAAATTCTCAATTTTTAAAAGGAAAATAATCCTTCTTCCCACTTCCTCACTTCCACCCATTTCCAGACATCCAAACAGCCCCTATAGTAAACTTGACTAGATCAACATATTATATTTTACTCTCTCTAACTCTTTCAAACTAGGCTTTCTTACAATACCACAATAGAAATGGGCTTCCAAGACGCCCATTTCACGTCGATTTTGGAAGGAATCGGTAGTACCATCCCAAAAGACTAGTGATTAGTCTCTAATATTGCATAATTTTTATCACATCTGCATATTTATCTTATATAAAATACTGCTAATAATGGTTTGCTTGTGTGATCCTAGGTCCATGATGTGCAATGAAGAAAAAGACCCTAAATCACCATTTAATAGGTGATTAAAGGCCTACAAAGTAGCCATTGACCTAAAGAGGAGATTCTGTCATACCAGGGAGATCAAATCCAAAATCCAGAAAGTACAACTGATAGGGGACCGAAGCGACGCTGCACAGCAGGTGGCGTTGCGCGCGCCACTTCAGTACAGCCACGGAAACGCGGCTCTGGCCGCATTTCCGTGGCCGTATTGGCGCGGCCACGCCAGCACGTGAGTCATACTTCTAGTGGAACTCCAATTCCTAATTAAGTATGTAGGAAGTATAACACTATTAGAATTCGGGTTTAGTCATGAAAATACATGTTAAAAAGATTTAGGATGCTCAATTCTAGATGCTCGGATAAGAAAATGCTTGCAATTATATATATATATATATATATATATATATATATATATATATATATATATATATATATATATATATATTGTGTGTGTGCGTGCGTGCGTGCTTACATAAAAACTGTTATTATCACTCTAAGGGTAAGAACATCATGATTGAGATAGCAGATGCAAAGCAATGAACTTGGGTCCCATTTTTTGTCGAAATGAAATTATCTTACTATTTCTTTTTATTCATTTTATCAGTGAGCTTTTTTTAGTACATATAGGGGCTGTTTGTTTTGCTACGAGAGTGCAGAAGTTGGAAAAAAAAAACTCATTTCTCACTTTTGTTTGGAGGCGGGAGTGTGGAAGTGGGAAACCCCTTTTTTCTTTTTTTTTTCTTTTCCCTTTTACACCTTTTAACATAATCGTTTCTTCACTTTCAGGGAGTTACAGTTAATTTTGCGGTCATATAAATCTTATTTGTAATAAGTTGTAATTCAAAACAGTTAATTTTATGGTCATGTAAATTTTACTTGCAATCTAATTATAGTCCAATTTTTCATAATTAATATTTATTTTAAGATTATTTTGCAGTCAACTTTTTCACTTCAACTTTAACATTACCAACCAAACATCAAAAAAGACATTACACTTTTCAATTATACTTCCCAACTACCATTTAAACACTAAAAAAGAAACACATAAATTCTCAATTTTTAAAAGGAAAATAATCCTTCTTCCCACTTCCTCACTTCCACCCATTTTCAGACATCCAAACAGCCCCTATAGTAAACTTGACTAGATCAACATATTTATATTTTACTCTCTCTAACTCTTTCAAACTAGGCTTTCTTACAACACCACAATAGAAATGGGCTTCCAAGACGCCCATTTCACGTCGATTTTGGAAGGACTCGGAGTACATCCCAAAAGACTAGTGATTAGTCTCTAATATTGCATAATTTTTATCACATCTGCATATTTATCTTATATAAAATACTGCTAATAATGGTTTGCTTGTGTGATCCTAGGTCCATGATGTGCAATGAAGAAAAAGACCCTAAATCACCATTTAATTGGTGATTAAAGGCCTACAAAGTAGCCATTGACCTAAAGAGGAGATTCTGTCATACCAGGGAGATCAAATCCAAAATCCAGAAAGTACAACTGATAGGGGACCGAAGCGACGCTGCACAGCAGGTGGCGTTGCGCGCGCCGCTTCAGTACAGCCACGGAAACGCGGCTCTGGCCGCATTTCCGTGGCCGTATTGGCGCGGCCACGCCAGCACGTGAGTCATACTTCTAGTGGAACTCCAATTCCTAATTAAGTATGTAGGAAGTGTAACACTATTAGAATTCGGGTTAGTTATGAAAATACATGTTAAAAAGATTTAGGATGCTCAATTCTAGATGCTCGGATAAGAAATGCTTGCAATTATATATATATTGTGTGTGTGCGTGCGTGCGTGCTTACATAAAAATGTTATTATCACTCTAAGGGTAAGAACATCATGATTGAGATAGCAGATGCAAAGCAATGAACTTGGGTCCCATTTTTTGTCGAAATGAAATTATCTTACTATTTCTTTTTATTCATTTTATCAGTGAGCTTTTTTTAGTACATATAGGGGCTGTTTGTTTGCTACGGGAGTGCAGAAGTTGGAAAAAAATTCATTTCTCACTTTTGTTTGGAGGCGGGAGTGTGGAAGTGGGAAACCCCTTTTTCTTTTTTTTTTTTCTTTCCCTTTTACACCTTTAACATAATCGTTTCTTCACTTTCAGGGAGTTACAGTTAATTTTGCGGTCATATAAATCTTATTTGTAATAAGTTGTAATTCAAAACAGTTAATTTTATGGTCATGTAAAATTTACTTGCAATCTAATTATAGACCAATTTTTCATAATTAATATTTATTTTAAGATTATTTTGCAGTCAACTTTTTCACTTCAACTTTCACATTACCAACCAAACATCAAAAAAGACATTACACTTTTCAATTATACTTCCCAACTACCATTTAAACACTAAAAAAGAAACACATAAATTCTCAATTTTTAAAAGGAAAATAATCCTTCTTCCCACTTCCTCACTTCCACCCATTTCCAGACATCCAAACAGCCCTATAGTAAACTTGACTAGATCAACATATTTATATTTTACTCTCTCTAACTCTTTCAAACTAGGCTTGCTTACAACACCACAATAGAAATGGGCTTCCAAGACGCCCATTTCACGTCAATTTTGGAAGGACTCGAAGTACCATCCCAAAAGACTAGTGATTAGTCTCTAATATTGCATAATTTTTATCACATCTACATATTTATCTTATATAAAATACTGCTAATAATGGTTTGCTTGTGTGATCCTAGGTCCATGATGTGCAATGAAGAAAAAGACCCTAAATCACCATTTAATTGGTGATTAAAGGCCTACAAAGTAGCCATTGACCTAAAGAGGAGATTCTGTCATACCAGGGAGATCAAATCCAAAATCCAAAAAGTACAACTGATAGGTGACCGAAGCGACGCTGCACAACAGGTGGCTCTGCGCGCGCCGCTTCAGTACAGCCACGGAAACGCGGCTCTGGCCGCATTTCATTAGCCGTATTGGCGCGGACACGCCAGCATTTTGGGCCAGAGGTTGTCCCCCTGGCCCTCTTTCCCCTGGTGCCTATAAATACCCCCTTGGGGGTTCTTCAGGGAAATATCAAGAGTTTTAGGAGTTGTAATTTGTTTTTAGGAGTTGTAGTTGTTTTTATGTTTCCTTCTTCTTCTAATTAGTTTAGCCATTAGAGTGAAAGAGAGAGAGTGTGTACAAGTTGTATTTGAAGGTGACAAGCTTGTACAAGTAATACTTCTCTTTCTTCTTTCCATTTAATGGTGTTTTCATTTGCTTTTACGTTCTTATTTTAGTGTAATACTCCTTCTCTTTACTTCTTCTCTCTTGGTTTTTTCTTTTTTATTCATGTCTAACTAACTCTTTCATTGCATGGCTAACTAAATACTAACCCACTAATCTCTAACAACTTGATTGATAATCCAAATGAGTCGATAGTGTCAAACAAGCCTTGTGCAAACGAGAGATATGATATCTTAAGACGAGGGTTCTAACTCTAACTTACCTACAAGTATTACTTCTCTTATATTTCATGATTAACAGGTTTTTGATGATCTATAAATTGTAAACTTTGCTTGTCTTTGTAAGTAGAGATATTCCTATTAATTTTTGTCGATACCATTTGTGCACTTGTTTCTTCCCTTATTCTATTCTTCGATTAGATCTTGATTAGGGAATATTCAAGTTTTGTTGTGTAAAGCTAAGTTAAAGGAAGAACTTTCATTCGGTCTCCAACATGAATATTCCTATGCATAAAGGTTATGCTTGCCTATAATTCATCGTTAGGCTACATCTTCAAAAAGTTAAATATTAGTGGGAGCACTTAGTAGAAAGTTAGCCATGCATTTTTACCTTTAAGAAAACTCATCTTTACAAACATCAATGAAATCTAAGAAATTTTTGAAACAATACTTGTTTTCTTTTCGATTCTTTATTTGAAATAAAGAACTTTCTCTTTACTTTGAACAAAGAAGCCGCATCAAAGCTTCCATCGCTCTCCTTACTTGTGGATACGACCCGTATAGCCACATTGCTACTACAGAATAATCGCAAAAGCAGTAACATCGACCCACATTCCTTTACTTATATTTGTGCATGCTTTTTGCAGATCAAATTTTGGCGCCATTGCCGGGGAGGGAACGGTTTTATTGTTCAATACTAAAGATTTTTCTTTGCTCTTGTGTGTAGAAGTACCAAGGTGATATTACGGGAAGCAAGAGTGGTGGCCAAAGACATTGCATGAGGAATTCATTTGCCCTCAAAAAATTCGTGTAAAAGTGAATTTTTTCGATTGAAGTACTAACAAAAGCTCTTCTGCTGGGTTGCCAAAAATCGCTCAAATTGCTTTCTCGAATTTTTAGTTCATTTGTATATTTCACCTTTACATTTGTAATAATTCAACAGAAATTCATTTGTTGCTAAATTGAAAATCGAATTAGACTCTTGCATTTAGGGCACATGTCTATTTCAATTCATTTCAATTTCTGTTGAAGAGAGCTAGAGAAAGGTACGTTTGCATTCATATAGAATAGGACCAACATTTTGGAGTGATTTATCGCTTTAAGTGTTATCTTATTGTGAATATACTATACACTTGTACAATTGACATTAAGGGCAAAGCCCAAATAAACAAGATAAGGTGGGGATTTCATCACCCTTCTTTAGCCCAAAAATCATCTTCAAGTGCACTTACACAACCCAAGGCTTAACTAAAAATTGATAGACGTTGGCCCTAGGGACATCTCGGACTCACTAAGAGATTAACTGAGGGTGAAAATTGTAAGAACTATACTCCTGCAAAATCGGTGTTTAAGGATAGAGGATTGAGAGGTTAAGCCTTGAAAGGTCCGTGGTTTGGCGTAATTAAAGCCCATGGCTCACGTCCGGATACCTCTCACTGAGTTTTTCCCTTTCCTGACCGATTAGCTTGTAGTCGAGTTCCTGCAAACAACCTCCCCGAAGAATCGACCAGTTAGGAGTCGTCTAAGTCCAGGTACCTTAGACTAAGGTTTGGTGGTTGTTTCTCTTTCTTTTTGTTTTTTTATTCTTTTCGATTGTTTGTTGTCTATATGTTGTTTGTGGTATGCTGCATGCAAGAGTGGGTAAGAGATCCTGTAACTTTCAGATTAACCAGAAGCACTTCTCTACCCTTGCATCCAGAACCAGTGATGGCATCGCTACATGACAAGTTTTACCCGATCAGAACCTCACTGCCATCATTTATAAAACTTCCTGAGGCGAAGAAATAACTTTGAATTAAATCCTCAATTCATCAACACTATTTCAAAATTTCATGGTTTAGAATCGGAGGATAATACTTCTTTGTTAGGGAATTTGAAGAAGTATGCATCATGATGCGCATTCCCCAGCTAGGAGACGATGTCGTTAGATTATGTTTCATTCCCTTCCCCCTAAAGGACCTAGCTAAAAAATGGTTGTACAGTTTGGTTGTAGATTCAGTTACAACCTGGGACGATTTCATCAAGGCCTTCTTGAAGAAATTTTACCCCATACACAAGACTGCCCCATCAGAAAAAAATATCATACAGTTTAGGCAAGAACAGAGCAAACCATTCTGGAGATACTTTGAACGATTCAAAGATCTCCTAACTCAGTGCCCTCATCATGGTGTAGAGAAATGACATCAGTGCCAGATTCTCTATGATGGTTTGGATTATCAAACGAAAACCCTGTTAGAAACCATGTGTCAGGGAGGGTTCTTGAAAAAGGATAAAAATCAGAGTTGGGATTTGTTTGAGAATCTAGCTGAGAAAAACCCTACAATAGGAGCTAGCCTCGGAAAAACTAAGAAATTCACAGTCTATAACTTCAAAAGGAGGGCTCCTGTCCTTAGAATCAACCATAGCTGCTAAAGTTAAGATCACAACCCTGATGAGAAGAATAGAGGCTCTAGAAATAAAAGAGCCAGCTAATGTCAACCAGATCAACTAACCACCAATTCACAATCTGGGTTGTTCATACTGTCAGGCACTGAATCACGTTTTTGAAGAGTATCCTATTTTTCAAACTCAGCAAGTACCGTCGGAACATATGAATGCGGCCTACTCACAGCCGCAACACAATCTGTACTCGCAGACGTACAATCTCGGTTGGAGAAATCACCCAAATTTCTCTTGGGCTCAGAACAATTCTCCCAGGCTAAATTTCCCCAATAATTTTCACCATCCCACTCATCAAACAAATTTTTTCAGTCAAGCTCCATCTTCCTCCATCCAAAGTTCACCAATGGAAAAGAAATTCAGTAAATTGGAAGAAAGTGTGGAAGCTTTTATGAAGTCCCAAGCCGCATTCATGCAAAATCAAGGACAAACATTGAGCAACCATTCACAGGCTATATCGAGATTGGAAATACAGATGAGTCAATTAACTAACTCTCTAAGTGAAAGACCAAAGGGTACTTTACCTAGTCAGCCGCAAGTTAACCCTAAGATTCCAATCAAGCATATGAAATTCAGGATCCTCAGATCAACCAGTGCAATGTTGTTCATACTCTTTGATCAGGAAAGAAGGTGGACAATCAGGTCTATCAGCAGAAAAATCTCACTCATATTGATCCTGCTCCTGCTTCCACATCTGCCAGCTCTCCCCAATCTACTCCACAAACGTCTGACAAAGACACAACTGCTGAACAAGTTCATAAGCTTGTAGACCCTTTCTCAATAGGCTTAGGAACAATAATAAGAACATGCACATGTAGAAAATACTTGAGATGTTTAATCAAGTCAAACTGAATGTGACTCTTCTTGACGCTAGCCAACAAGTACCAAATTTCTTAAGGATATGTGTACGAAGAAGAGAAAGACAAATGTGCCCAAGAAAGTGTTCTTGGCAACAAATATAAGCGAAATTCTATCTGGTCCTATTCCGGTGAAATACAAAGATTCCGGATGTCCCACAATTTCTTGCACCATAGGACAAACAAAAATTAACAGAGCACTCCTTGACCTGGAAGCAAGTATCAACTTGCTACCTCTCTCAGTATACCAGCAACTTGGGTTGGGCGAGCTGAGTCCAACTCGAGTCACCATTTAGTTAGTAGACCGATCTGTGAAAATCCCCAAGGAAAATATCACAGATGTCCTTATCCGGGTCGGGAATTCATCTACCCCGTTGACTTCATTGTACTTGAGACCTAACCTGTGTCAAATCCGCGGTCTCAAACTCCGGTCATCTTAGGGCGCCTTGCTACAGCCAATGTCATAATTAACAGTAGGAAAGGGTCATGCCACTGACTTTTGGAGATATGACAAAGGAAGTCAACGTCTTCAATCTTGGAAGACAACCTAGGGATATAAATGATCAGACTTTTGAGGTCAATTCCATTGAAAATTTGACCAGTGAGCACGAAGAAAACATAGAGATGGAAACAGAGAGTGAGTTTGATCTGGAGTCTGAGGATTTCTATCTAGATCAGATCATAGACTCAGCAGTGGAGTAGGCATCAAGCCCAAGCATACCTCATCCTAGGACCAAAACTCCAGATATTACCTCCAATGAATCAACACCTTCCCTAGAGGTAAAAGCCTTATCTGAATAGCTCAAGTACGTCTACTTGGGCGGAAGAGAAACCCTGTCAGTCATCATAGCATCCCATCTGACTGAGTAATAAGACGACAGCTGATGTGTATTCTGAAGAGACACAGGGAAGCCATTGGATGGACCATGAAAGATATCAAGGGGATAAGTCCAGCAATAGTTCAACATAGAATTCACCTTAACCGATGAAGCGATCCCCAGGAGGGACCCATAGCGTAGGCTCAACCCACTCATGGAAGAGCCGTAAAAATGGAAATTTTGAAACTATTAGACAATGGGATCATTTATCCCATTTCTGATAGCCAATGGGTTAGTCTAGTCCATGTGGTCCCCAAGAAAGCTGGTTTTACAGTGGTAGAGAATGAGCAGAAAGAGTTGGTACAAATAAGGCTGCCTACCAAGGTTCGTATTTGTATTGACTATAGAAAGTTGAATACAGCCACTCGTAAAGACTACTTCCCGCTACCTTTCATCGACCAAATGCTTGAACGCTTGGCTGGATATGAATACTATTGTTTCCTAGATGGGTACTTGGGATACAATCAGATCCCCATTGCTGCAGAAGATTAGGAGAAGACTACGTTCACTGCCCATTGGAACTTCGCATCCGACGCATGCCCTTTGTATTGTGCAACTCTCCAAAGACATTCCAACGGTGCATGCTCAGTTTGTTCTCTGATATGGTGGAACGTTTTCTTGACATTTTTATTTATGACTTCTCCATCTACGGAGATTCATTTGATCAATGTCTTCATCATCTAGAGTTGGTTCTGCAAAGATGCAAGAAAAAGAATCTAACTCTGAATTGGGAGAAATGTCATTTCATGGTGAGACAGGGGATTGTCTTAGGCCATGAGATTTCTCGGAGAGGAATTGAAGTGGACAACGCAAAAATAGAAGTGATCGCTAAGCTTCCACCACCCAAAAGCATCAAGGATATCAGATCCTTTCTAGGCATGCTGGGTTCTACCGACGGTTTATTAAGGACTTTAGGAAAATCGCTAGGCCCTTAACCAACCTGCTCGCTAAGGACGTGCCCTTTAATTTTAACGAAGTATGTTTCAAATCATGGGAGAAGCTTAAGCAAGACCTTGTATCTGCACCTATTATTTTTGCTCTAGATTGGGCATAA
>JAVJIF010024122.1:0-69984 GCA_038442645.1 Agave tequilana | reverse complement strand
ATTATATATCACATTCAACTCAACTACACTACAACCTAACATAAATTTACGAAGAGAAATCACATACTAACAGAAAACAACGAATGGCACCCTGACTAGTCTCTGTCCATTATAAGGCATTATTAAAGTACCACTCAAAACATCTTAATCAAATTTACATGTGCTTCCGGCCAGTGAAAAAACAGTTTCTCAGATTACAAATGCAATGGTAGTCCAAAAAGTTCCCATTTTCACCAATTTTGGCAATAGTTGAAGTTCCAATTTTCTTAAGTGTGATATTTGACATTATCATTTAATCAGATATTTAATTGCAATAAAAGGCTTGCACTGTGATGGTAAGATTGGTGGGGACCTGGAGGTGATGGTGGCGCTGTGTATCAAATTGTTGGTAGTTGCTAGAGCTCTTTAACTTGAAACAGACATTACCCATAACAGATGTACCATTGACAAACAACTAAAGATAGAAGAATTGGGTTTGAGGATGCAAACCGGGTCACAGTCTTAAATGAGAAGCAAAGAAGACATCCATAAACTGTTCTGGAATGCCAACTTGGTCATTCAGTGATATAATCTTAAGGAGAAAGTGGGACATTCAAAAAATTCTCAGAGACCAGTTCCTCTAAGAAATCACATGCAGTCTTCTTAACAAATCACAAGAAATATAAAATACAGATGTAATTAAAACCAAATCATAGCCCGATAAAACATATGCCAATGTGCAAAAACAAGGCTGAGATCCAAGAAAAAAATGCCTACACATTTTGATAAGAACTGCTAGAGAACACACGCAGCGCGCGCACAAGTGGCTTGATTACACACTTCTAAAGGTGGGAGTTAAACAGTTTTCCACCACATATTCCTGATTGGCCCACTATAATATTCTTCCCTAGCTGCTATCACCTTTTTAATGGCACATATCCAAAGACAAGTAGTTACACGTGTGTGTAGGGAGAGGCTTTATATCCGAGGACATAACTAAGCTAGTTATGCCACTTATCAAAGTGTACAATATACAAAGATATTGGATGATCCATTCCATTCATCTTCATATATATGTTTCAAAAGGCAAATAAACAAAAAATCATCTATTTGAAGCTCAATTGCTCATGCATCAAGTGCTTGTAAAACAAATGATTTTCAATGTCAGAAAACTGTTCATTTTGCCATCACTTAAAATATAGAAAATGATCTTCAAAAAATGATTTTTTATTCATATAGTTTCTAAAATATGTCAAGATAAACGGAATGGATCATTTAATCTCATTGCACAATATGATTTTGTAGGTGAGCATAACTCAGTCATGCGCTAGGTGTATTAAAGCCTTACCCCTGAGTCTTTAATTTTCCTAGGACATAACTAAGCAAATTATGCTTACCTCCAAAAATGCATGTTGTACATGAGATTAGACGATCCATTTTTTATCTTGATGTACATACCTTAAAGCTCTATTCATAAAAAGTATGCATTTTGAAGATCATTTACTCAT
The DNA here is from genome assembly GCA_038442645.1 of Agave tequilana. NCBI lineage: Eukaryota > Viridiplantae > Streptophyta > Magnoliopsida > Asparagales > Asparagaceae > Agave > Agave tequilana. The sequence continues at coordinate 68,497 of JAVJIF010024122.1, read as the reverse complement.
TCTTTAATTAGTGGCAAAATGAACAATTTTGTGACAATTGAAAATCATTCATTTTCACACTGTTTGATCATGCATGAGCAATTGAACTTCAAAACACATAAATTGTTATTTATAAGCTTTTTAAAATATGTAGATCAAGATGAACGGAGTGATCATCCAATATCTTGTATAATACACACTTTTATAGGTAGGCATAACTAGCTTAGTTATCATGGTTCACAGTCGCGGTCTCGGCCACCGACTCGGCGCGCACTGAGACGGATCGGTCTCGACGACTCGAATCGGTCTCGGGCGATACGCGCAAAACGCTATATAGAAAGCTCAAAAAATTCTTAAAATCACGACAAATCTTTAAAAAAAATGTAGACATCCACATTCATGTATCACATGTCTAAACATATCACCTAGCCACCTAAACATAAAGCGAAAGCATAAATACACGCGTCGTTGGTAAAAGCATATCAAAATACATGCACAATATAGTAAATTGCACAAACTACATTCATAAATACATGCTAATGTAGTTATTTTCACATTAAATTGCGATGAAGTACAAAATCATCATAGACATATGTCACACCATAATGTTGGTCTGATGTCAAACTCAACATTTGCATATGACCTTCAAAACTATAAGTTCCTCCATCAGCACTATTGTTGCTCTCATTATTGTCATCATCACCACCCGCCGCCATCACTGCCATCATCATCTTCACCATCTTCACCATCATCACTATTAGAACTGGATAAAACACTCACATCTTCACCGCCACCATCATCATCTACTTCTTTCATACCTCAAAGGGGGGGCGAGGGGGAGAGATCGAAAATAGGGAGAGAGGAAGGGGGAGGGGAAGAGAGAGAGAGAGAGACAGGAGATGGAAAGGGAGAGAAAGAGAGCGGGTGAGAGGAGGGGGAGAGAGAGAAACAGAAGAAGGGGGAGGGAAAGAGATAGAGACAGAGACAGAGAGACAGGAGATGGAGAGGGGAGAGAGAGAGCGGGTGAGAGGGGGAGGGGGGAGAGAGAAACAGAGGGTGGGAGAGGGAAAGAGACAGAGGAGGGAGGAACATCACCCGGGACTGGGGAGGAGCGACCGGCGGCGATCGGGCAGCGGCGGAGTCCAAAGCTTAGCGGCGACGATCGGGCAACGCAACGATCTCCAGATCTAAGCGAGAGAGAGGTAAGTTTCTTTTTTTTTCTTTATACTCGTTCGTCACGGGTGAATATACGTTTCGAGCCGACTCGGCCGAGTCACGACCGATTCAGCCGTGAATCGGCCGAGTCGACTCTGATTCTCAGCCGAGTCGACTCGATTCTCGGTCGAGTCAGTCTCCTCTGAGTTGAGTCGACTGACTCGTGACTCAGACTCGTCTTAGAGAGGGCCGAGATGGATACGACTCGGCCGAGTCGTCTCCGACTCGACTGAGTCTTTGAACCCTGTTAGTTATGCCCTAGGAGGAGACGACTCGACCGAGTCCTTTGAACCATGTTAGTTATGCCCTAGAGTATTAACCTCTCCCATATGTGTGTGTGTGCATGTGTATATAGTTTGCTTTATGACAAGATTTTCATTTTTTTTTTTTAAGATCATGTAAAAAGTATGCTTAAATAATCAATTCTAGAAGATTAATAAAAAGAAAGTTTGAGATGTCAATAAAGATTTTGATTATTTCTAAAATGATGGGTGAGGAGAGAAAAATCAGAGTGGCAAAGTGGGTGCCAAGAGGCAAACCCAAGTTAAAAGATGTATGTGTAAAAAGTTAGAATTCGTGATTGCAGAAAGTAGTTTCAAGCGCAGGTTTTCAGTTATGAGTACTTATGCTTCCACTCATTTTCCTTCAGCTCAATAATGTTTGTCAAACATAAAAGAAATTGTTAATCGCATTTGTGTAATGTCAAAAGCATTAAAGTAATGATTGAAAAGATATATAAACACCCAACATAAATTCTAATACTGGAAAGACACGATAAGCAATAAAAGAAGATAGAGCGAAAAAAGATGGCAGTAAAACAACATAATTATGTTAATGGAAATGATCTTTAGAAAAAAACACTAGAGTGTGGTGAAAGATAAATCCAACATCAGCTTTTATCCAACATCAGCTATACAGGATTTGGAAAACAAGTGAGGTGAAAGAAGGCATTACCTTCACCAAATCAGTCTGAAGCATTTCAGCAAATAGATACTAGACCAAGCTCCCAACACTCACATGACAGGGATAATTTCACGAGGATGGTTTATCAATTAATGTATGTTTAAGTCTCACATGATTTTATTAATTGTGATTTATTTGTAAACATACATTGTATCAAACAAGAAAAAAGAATAGTTAATGCATATCAAGTGTCATTAAGTACAACAACAGGCTTAAACCCAAAATACAACAAGGTGATGTAAAAGTTGATCACCCAAAAGCAAGGTATATAAACTGTAAACTGTGTCATCAAAATTGGAATTAAAACGAGTTGATGATTATGTCAATATCAAATGACAACAATGACAAAATTAAGGCAGATAAAATAAAGAAAAGCAAAAACATGTTATATATAAAACTTAGGTAACTTAAGCATGAAAATTCCACATAAATATCAAAATGTGCTGACTGCCTACAAACAATAAACTAAATAAGAATGGTTAAACATAACCATATTGCCACCTTACCGCATCAGCCACAAGCACATTTTAGAGAGAAGCACATTTAAGTTAGAATTCACATTCAAAAGTAAAGCTTACATTAACTGAGACGTTTTCTTCCCAAATCACTGTGAAGTAGTTCAGAAGGCAGCGAGGCAGGATCAGCTCCCAACATTCTCTCGGCAAATTCTCATCATCCTCAGCTGAGAGCTTCCTAGCTGGAATTTGATGCGAAAACAACCGAGCATCCTCCTTCTCAAGCCAAGTAACAGCATGGGCTCCAATATTCCGCCTCTTAAATATAGTCTTGTATCCTTCCACCTTCTCAAGATGTGCCATGCTCAGCCCATACATCTCGCTATAACTCGTAAGGAACACCACTATATCATAATACTTTCCTCCTCCTCTCCTTCCAATGCCCTCTCCCCATATAAAGCCCAGACAGAACCCTTCTTTGGATAAATTCTATAGAGCTCCTTTGCTGCCCTCTCACATTCAACTAAATGAGAGAAAAAATTCACAGAGTCAATGTTGACCTTGCGCCCTACCTTAAACCTCCCACAAGAGATATGGTACCCTGACTTCTCCCAAAGAAGTAAAGCCTCCTCCCCGTTGTTCTGCACATCCAACCAACACATCTTCACCCTAAACGGATTCGAAGAGAGTACTTCTTCAATCAGTCCATAGTGCCTCGGCATCCCATCATCATCATCATACACTGCCCAAATCTGCCCTTTTACGAAGCTCTTCTCAGTCCTATCCTTATCAAAGTCATAGAAGTCCGAATCTTCCACAGCCATGAGACTCAAATCCTCATCTTCCACAGAAACAATAGCCTTCTCCTTCACTCCCTTCTTTTTCTCCTCCTCCTTTTTTGTGCTTTCGCCTTTGCAAGCTCCAACTGGATCTCAGCCAGCGTCTTCTCCTTTCTAACCTTTGGTTTCTGGACTCCGAATAGCCAAAAACCCAATCTTCCTCTTTCTGACACCAGCTCCCCAGCTAACCGGAATCCTAGGCCGCGGACGCGGCCGCGACCTGGCTCCCGTGACCCTAACCCTCGCCCTAGCATCCTCCTCCCCTTCCTCCACCTCCTCCTGCTTCACCTCGACAGCCAAAAAACCCCTTTTTACAGCTAGGGCAAAGGAGCTTGTGGCCCACATACCTCCGATCGAACTCGTGGAGGATCTGGCACGTGGCGCAGGCGGTCCAGAAGGTCTCCACAGGCCGATCCTCCGCCGCCGCCGCGGCCATCCTCTCGCTGGCGATCCTGACCTGAGCTCGTCGTCGAAGCGCTTCTTGTTGGAACGGTCGAGTCGGGAGGAAGCGGAAGGAGTCGGCGACGCGCTTGAAGGCCTCGTCGACGGTCGGGAGCGCCGATCGGGACTTGTCCGGGTGGAGGCGGAGGGCTAGGGTTTTGTACTGAGAGCGGACGAGCAAGGGAGAGGAGAAGGGGTCGAGGCGGAGGATACTGTAGTGGTCGGAGGGGGAACAGCGGAGGATCTTGAGGGCGGTGACGAGAACCGAGACGCCGTCGAGGTCCGGGGCCAGGCGGCGGGGCGGCGGGCATACTTGAGGGCGGACTTGAGGTCGGAGGACTGGAGCTTGGACTCGGCGATGGACTTCAGCCGGCGGGCCTCGTATTCGGGTTCCGGTCCGGGTCGGGTCCGGGTCCCCGCGGGGGGCCGGATCTTCTGGTTTGGATACCATTGTTGTCGGAGAGAGATGAAATGAATGGAGGGAAAAAAAGGATTTTGGGAGGGAGAATGCGGTTTGGGGTTTGGTTTGTAGGGCTTGAAAATGGATCGGATTGAAGTATGCAAACCCGAAATTGCGAGTCCGATAACGGATTCTGATCGGGTTATGGGTTACCGGGCCCAATTGTCACCCTGACGGCCTCACTTCTCTCAAAGCCTTAAAAAAAGGAATGAAAGAAAAGTATGCTGTTCTAAGTGGCCTGATAATCTTGGGCCCAGGCTATGGCAACTTACAAGGCTGAAACTCCTCCTAAATCCAGCACCAAACTAATTTCTATCATATGATTCAAATCGAGCCTATACTAGCCCCTATAATCTATAGATTTCAATCAGCCCAGGTCTATTTTCATCGTAATCAGAAACGGAGTTAGCAAACTGTTCGTGTTTACTGCAAATCCAAAAGAGTGTACTGGTTGGGATTCTTCAGTTTGACAATGAGAACAGTGGCGGAGTCAATATTTCAAAGACGGGCACAAAAATATAAACAGATAAATGAAAAAATAAGCCAACCTTTATTAGTGATCAGTACTTTAAAAACAAATAAACATGATAAAAGAAATTTCAAAAAGATGGGCTTTTTAGGGTTAAAAACACTTGAATTGTTTATTGGCGAAAACATAGAATTTTTTACAGGATAGTACAAAGGGTCATATACTTGTAGGGAGAGAGGAGATAAGAGGAGATAAAAGACATTGAGAGAGTTTTTAAACTCATTGGAAGAGATAGCGCAGAAATCAAAAGCCAAAAGGAGTGAGAACACAGCGCGCAGCAGGCCAGGAGACAGGGGCCCGGTCGACAAGCAAAAGGAGCGAGAACGCAGCTCGCAACATGCCAGGAGACAGGGCCCGGTCAACCGGTGTGCACAACGTACACAGGCAGGGCCCGATCGACCGCTCGGTCGACTGCCCCGTGGCAAGTAAGTGGTCGACCGAAGTCGTAGACCAACTGAAAGACAAAAGTCTCTGTTGGTCCCAGTCGACCGAGGGACAAGGTCGGTCGACCAGCCGATCGACCGACAGGTGAAATGTCTCCTGAACGGATTCGGACTTCTTTTCTGTTTTGGAGTCGAATCCAATTAGGGCTTCCTAAAACCCTGAGACTCTCTGGCTAAAAATAACGATTAGAGCCCTCATGAATTGTATCCTCGAGTATCCCAAGTATCCCTCTGATATTCTTATAATTGATTATTGAATCAATAAAATCTCTCCCTTGCCCCGAGGACGTAGGCAATGCTGAATCTCGTTAAAATTGTATTGGCTTGCTTTCTCTCTTATTTCTTTGTTCTTGTCGTGTGGCTACTTCTCCAGCGCATTTATCTCTGTTGCTTGGGTTCCTCAAGTTGGTTGTTGCCAAGAAGGCGCTAGGCGCAATAAGTGGTATCAGAGCATCCCAGGTTCGTCATGCGATCGTGTGTCGTTTCCAAGAGCATTAGTGACTGTTTGGCGGAGATCATGTGTCAATCTCGGAGTAGCGTTGGGACTGTTTGTGAGATCGTGTGTCGATCTCAAAACAGTATTTGGATTGCTCGAGGAATCAAATTTGGAGGAGTAGATCGTTTCAGAAACTCTTCGAGGGTTTAGATTTGAGATAAAGATCCTATCTTTATCTAATTTTTTGATCTAATTTTGTTTGTTTTTTGCATTATTTGAGGAATCAATTAAGAAAATGGCTGGAGATAGTACATCTACAGTGAAATCCGTAAATCCACATCCATTGAGGAATGATGTGGTGAAGTTCGATGGTAAAAAACAACTTTGATACGTGAAGATGTGAGGTGATGGTTGCATTGACGGCATCAAACCTTGCATACACTCTACGGTTGAAGAAAAAGCGCGAGACTACTACTGAAGAGGATTGGGACAAGACGAACCGAACGAAGTGCGGCTTAATAAGGTCTTGTTTGACACAAGATATCAAGTATCATGTGTTGCATGAAACATCTGCAAAGTAACTGTAGGAGATCTGGGAGAAAAGTATTTGACGAATAGCATCGAGTCGCAGTTGCAGTTGAAGAGAAGGTTTTATCGCTTCAGATAAAGAGAGACTCTCCATTGACGAACACATGATAACTACACAAAGCTTCTTACAGACTTAGTTAATATGGATGTGAAGATCGATGAAGAGGATAAGGCAGTAATTCTATGAATTCTCTTCCTGAAGAAGAGTATGAGACCTTACTCTTACATTGATTAATGGAAGATAAACACTTAACTACAATGAGGCGTCTGCTGCTCTTGTGAATTATGAAGTAAGAAGGCATGATAGAGTTGTGTGACGCCCCGATTCCGTGGGTACGGAGACGTCACTGCGACGTATATACGCAGGTCAAAAATACCCTCAGGTAGGACTGTAAATGGTACCCGAAAACTCGAAAACCCGATCCGATTTTTTACTAACGGATTGGGTTTGGATCTAAAAACTAGACCCGAAATGCTTATCGGGTCGGGTTTGGATATTACTATTTCAAACCCGAAACCCGATAACAAACCCGAAAAGAGAGTAAATGCTATAAATGGTACTTATCATCATACATTTCTCCATATTTAAATTAGTAAAATTATAAAAATGAGAACTTGTTCATGTTATTATAAAAGTAAAGTGTATAAACTTTCATTTTGCATCTAATAAAATTGAAATACAACTTTAAAAAATAACTCTCATTGAAACTTTAATACACCTATTTAAAATCCGAATCCGACCCGAACCCGATAAGAAAGAAGAGATTCCGACCCGAACCCGAGTCCGAACCCGAATTCCTTATCGGGTTCGGGTTCGGATATGGCATGGATCCGACCCGAACCGACCCGTTTACACCCCTACCCTCAGGTATATACGCTAAGCATCAGTACAGGCAAGAATCAGAGTGCGGAAGCACAGTAGTAATATACATTCAACAGAAAAGTACAAGTACATGGTTATCACAGAGAGTGATACAATATTACAGGAATATTACATCACCAGAAAAATCAAAAGTACATCATATGAAGAGATATATAAAAGCTAAGAGGTGCTCACGAGCAGCAAGAGAGGTCTCGAGAACCAAACAGGAGAAGAACTAGGAGGAAGAGCTGAGGCGATGGTCCAAGCTTCTGCTGTACTTCGATCGTCACGGAAGGATCCGTTGCGTACTCTGATCAGCTACAGTAAGGCCACCAAGGTCCGCTCTCTAGAATCTGGACATGAGAATCCAGGGGTGTCAGACGTAACCCTGCGAGTACATATAATAAAGCCAAATGGCGTGCATACAGGTACACGTGTACATGATCAAGTGATGTGGTCCAAGTATGCAGGTACAAGTAATAACAAATAACATAAGGGAAATTAAAGGAACGACAGTAAATCATATATATCGATGAATCTGAAACTGAAACATACATGGAAGGCAGTATGAAGAGCATAGGTACATATAAACATGCGATTATAATAAGTATGGACAAAACTAGTTGTACAAGCTCAGATTATGGATTCACGGGACAGATACGTCAAGGGAATAATCCAAATAAGGAAACCCTCATCTATATACCACATACCTCATGTCGCCACCGTCTGAGTTTATACAACTTGAGTTACCCTAAGGGTAACAGAACTATAGTGTATCTGGGGTAATTATTATGTGTCATAAAGTAAGGTGTCAACTCAGGGTATAATATTATAACTGGAATATAAAAGTGTTACATTTTAATTTATCCAATAATAATAATCATTACCGTTTGATATTTCAATCGCCTCCCGACCAGCGCCTCACATCACCGATAATCCATACTAGAGTTCGCACTCTGTAGAACTTACCCGAGTCTGATATGTGAGTACCAGGACCCGAACAAAGGAGAGACCAAATATCACACGTTCCTAACCTCATTACTGTTTGGTTGTTTTATGTTATTCATCCGATCCATATGCTTTTGTATGTGCTACCGGCAAACATACATCCACTTATGAATAAGACGAGTTATTATTTGAAAATTGATAAATCTGATAGCTCATATTTATAGTGGGTCTCGTCTCTGCTTGGACTAGCTTAGGAGTACGGGCTACTGCTTCCGGGGACTTATCATTACGCGCCCCACATGACACTTCAGATTCAGGCTACTGCTTCCGGAGACTTATCATTACGCGCCCCACACGACACTTTAGAAATATCACCATTATAAATATGACATCATACTGGTTTCCATCAGTTTCTCCCACCCTAGTGTAAGTTGAGTATTTTTATTATACATATATGAATTGCCCAAAGATAATATCCACAAGTGTATATAGTATAACCATGATTATCCAACTACGGGAATTAACAGGAGTATAATATCAGGAGTCACCCTTTTTCAGGGGTTCAGGAATACAGGAGTTCAGGAGTTCAGGAGTACAGGAGTACCAAATATCTGGTAACGGTATAATAATTATGCCAAGTCTCCCGTAAAAGTAATAGTCATGAATATGCATTATAATACAGGTGCCACAATATCAGGTGTCAGGTGTCAGGTGATAAGTATAGCATGGCAAGTACCGGTGTCAGATATCAAGTAATAAGTATAGCATGGCAAGTACCGGTAATCAGATATCAAATAATAAGTATAGCATGGCAAGTTCTGGTATCAGATATCAAGTAATAAGTATAACATGACAAGTACTGGTATCAGATATCAAGTAATAAGCATAGCATGACAAGTACCGGTATCAGATGTCAAATAATAAGTATAGCATGACAAGTACCGTATCAGATATCAAATAATAAGTATAACATGGCAAGTACCGGTGTATATATATCAGGGTCAGGTAACTGATATATCGATGAGGGTCGCAACATCAAATATTAGGTATCAACCGGTCACGTAACATGATACAGGAGAACGACATAAACATATCAAACTCTTCACAACATCATTTCTATTAATAATAAATTTATCTATTTATTAGCCATGCAAAGCCGAGTGAAGCGGGAGCAGATTTAGGCATACCGGTATAATACCGGTTCGACAAGGTATAATAACGGTCGGCAGCTATTTATAAAAAATGATAATTTTAGAAATCATTTATATAACATATACCAACTTGCATAAAGAGAAATCATATATTAAAAGCAAGATAATAATTATTAAATATGAAACGATGGTAATAAAGCAAGAAAAAGAAATGTACTCGCCTATCACTGAAATGAAAATGCCGAGAAAAGTCTGAGAAATCTGCGAACCTGTGCGAGCAAGCCACTAGCCCATAAATATATATTAAAATATATAAATATAAATTATAAATATATTAGGGAGGGAATGAGAGAGAGAGAGAGATAGAGAGGAGAGAGAGTATAGGGTTATTTTTAGAAAGGAATGGGAAGTAAAAGGGGAGGGGTATGATTTGTAATTATAGGGAAGTAATTTGGCGGAGAGGTGGAGGGTATTTAGGGAAAGGGATTAAAATGGTTAAATTTGGGATGAATAAAAGAAAGAAAGAAGAAAGGGAAAAAAGAATGAAATAAAGAAGGAAAGAAAAAGAAAGAAGAAGGAAATGGAGGGAAGGAGGCGGCCGCGGCGCCGGGGGAGCGCGCGCGCCGCCTAGCCTGGGGAGGGGGGTGGTGTTTGGTGTGTTGTTGTTTGGTGTTGGTGGAGGAGGTGGTGGTAGTTGATGGTGGTGGTGGTTATGGTGATTGTGGTGGTGTTGGAGGTGATGGGGAGTTAGAGGAGGAGGAGGAGGTGATGATGGGGTAGTGTAAGTGATGGATTTGATGGAGATGGTGGTGAATTTTGGAGGAGGAAGGGAGGTGGTGGTGGTGGGTTTTGATGAAATTGGAGGTGGAGAATGGTTGGTGGAGGTTAAAGGAGGTGGTGGAGTGGAGAGGAGGTGTGGGGGAGGTGGTTCGCTGGCTTAGGGGTGGTGGTGCGGCGGTGGCTCCGGTGGTGGAGGCGGCGGCGGTGTGTTGGAGAAGTTGGGTTTAGTTTGTTTTGTTGAAGGAGATGGAATTGATTTTGGATTTTGAAAATGAAAAGGAAAAGGAAAATGGAGGTTTAAATAGAAAAGGAGAAGGAAAGAGAATGATGAATGGGGATGGTGGGGGGGATGGGCTGCAGCAGCAGCCCATCATGCCTCTGTTGCTGCTGCTGCGGCTGTGGAAGAGGGAAACGCAAGGTATGGGGGTGGAGTGAAGGAGAAGAAAAGAAAAAGAAGAAAATTAAAGAAAATTAAAGAAAAAGGAAAAAATAAGGAAAAGAAAGAAAATTAGTTTAAAAATTTTATTATAAATAATTAATTTATTATAATATCTGAGAGTACAAAGTAGGGGAGTAGAGAAGGAAAAAGCACAAAAAGATAAGATCGGTAATTAATATTATTATTTTAATAAGGCGAAAATTTGACTGTTTCAGAAATGTTCCAAATTTTTTTAAAATAGAAAATATTATTTTAAGATACCCGGTGAAATCAGATTTGAGAAATTCAATATAATTTTGAAATTAAAAATTCTGGAATATTCTGGCGATACCGGCCGACACCAGAATCGGTCAAATTTTGATAAATTTAAAAATATCGAAAATGTATTTAGGTAGAAAATGAAATTTCAAGAAGTAATGTGAAAGCTGTTTTTGAAAATTCAATCCCGTTTGAAAACTAAAAATCTGGGAATCTGTCAGCGATGCCGACCGACACCGGTTTTGGAGATTTTGCAGAAAAATTCTGAAAAATTCAGAAAATCATGAAAAATTTAAAATATTAGAAAACAGTATTTGAAACTGAAATTGATCAAATCAGACTACCAGAAAGGTCAAATCGGGCTGCAGACTAGTATCGAGTTCCCTGTCAGGGTAAGGCTGACTCTAGGTCTGAAACTACAGATCCGATACACAATAACATAAGCAATCACAAATAAATACAAATACTGGAATAAAATTGAAACAACACGGTCAAAGAATTCGGGACACGCATCCGGGTACGTATCCCAGAAATGAGGTGCTACAGATTGTCTTCTTCTGGGAGAACATCAGCAGAGGCGTTGGCGAAAAGAGGCAAGAGTTCAAATCGGATGGGCAGAGATGATCATTGGAGATCAAAATTCAGGTCAGGTTTCAGAGATCTGAAGAAAAACCAGTGCGCCTTATGCAAAGACCTAGGGCACTAGAAGATTGATTGTCCAAAGACCAAAGGTAAGAAGAAGGAGTCGAAGACCGAGGCAAATCTCGAACAGGTGGTCAGTACGCACGCCAGTACTTACAGGCGGATGGATCGGATTCAGACTCATCAGAATTCTCTTTCTCCATTACTACTACTGTTAGTTACTCAGTGATTCTGAGTGGATCTTAGATACAGAGCTACCTATCATGTGTGCCCGAACAGAAGCTGATTTTCTAGCTTTGAGAAGCTAGATGGATGTTTTCGCTCTCATGGGTGATGATCATCCGTGTAATGTGGAAGGGATAGGAACAGTCTGTATCAAAATGTTTGATGAGATAGTACGAGAATTGAAGGAAGTGAGGTATGTACCTCAACTTAAAAAGAATCTTATCTCAATTGGTGCTTTGGAAACGTGGGTCCTATGGTATCTATACATTTTCAAGATGACCAAAGGCTCAATGGTGGTTATGAAGGGCGTCCGTCGAAATAATCTCTACTACTTGAAGAATAGTTCAGTTACAGATCAATTGGAGACTTCTATTTTTTCATATGATATTTGTACAGAAGTCTGGCAGATGAGGCTCGAAGACGGAGGAGAAAAGTCTGTACAAGCTCCATCAAAGAAGGGATCATTGAACGTGGATCTAGGTGAACACGGCGTTCTGGACAAGAAAAGGTTAATTCAGCACCACTACTCACCATTCAGAAGGTCTTCTTGATTGTGTTCACGTAAGTATTTGAGAACCTGCCAAGACTGCATTACTTGAAAGTCATAGGTACTTTGTCTCTTTTATTTATCATTTATCTAGGCATTGTTGGATATATCCCATGACAAAGGTTGGAAGCCCTGGGTATGCTGGTGAAGTAGAAGGATATGATGGAGAAATAGACAGGTAGGATAATCAAGGAGGTACAAATTGGTAAAGTTGAAAGATACAAGAACTAATTCCTACAATTTGGCCAAAACACTGGTATTGGTACTCACTTCACAGATAGAATACATGGGTTGGCTAAGGAGATCAACTGTTTATTACTGGAGAAGGTTCGGTGTTTGTTATCTAATACACGATTAGACAAATCATTTGGGCTGAGGGGATTGTATATGCTAGCCATATCATAAATGGATTGTCATCGACTGCGATAGGAGGTAAACTCCTTTGGAAGTTTGGTCTGAAAAATCTGTTCAAGATCATGGTTTGCTGCGGGAATTTAAAAATTCAGCCTACTTTAGTGCCACGATGGCAAGGTAAATCTACGAGCAAAGAAGTTTGTATTTTTGGGTGTCAAAAGAAATATGAAAGGCTACAGGTTGTGAGATCCCGTAACAAGAAAATTGTGTTGAGTCAGCATGTCACATTTGATGAGACTTCTTTGTTGAAGTCTATCGTCTCTCAACAGGTGGAGAGGACGAAAACCAAGGATGTATCGTAGCGGGTGGAGGTTAATGTTACTCCACCACCCCAGTTGGTTCTGTATTAGTAAGGACTTCACTGGATGTGACATTGGGTGGAGATCATGTAACCAGTTTGATGCTGAACAGGTTGAAGATATTGATTAGAATGTCAAATTATTTGCAGCTATTGGTACTAAGGGGCCGTTTGTTTCGCGTAAAAGTCTGTAATTCGTAAATGACTTAAATCCAGTTACAACTACGGCGTTTGTTTGGACCGTAATTCGTAAAAGACTTACACAACCCAATTACCACTCACTTGCAACCCAATTACCACTCACTTACAGCCCAGTTACAATTAATTTTGTGGACATGCAAATTTGTATTATTTTTTTATGTTAATATTAATTTTTTAATATTTAGCATTTTCAATATTTATTTGCAATATTAAAACTTTTTAAATCACCAAATAGTTAATTTTGTGGTCAACTTTTTCACTTACGACTTAGACATTACGACAACCAAACACCGTAAAACACAATACACTTTTCCACTTACAACTTTATATTACCTACCAACACCATAAAGTTTACATGCATGTAACTCATTTACAACTGTAAAAGACTTTACCAATTACGAGTTACGAATTACGGCCAGTTACAACAACCAAACAGGCCCTAAGATAAATCCACGAAGGTGGGTGAAGAAGTATGAATCTCAAGTTGGTGACAGCGATAAGCTCAAAATGAAGGTCGTTGATCTCTATGACGGTAGTAAGGAGGTTCAAATGACTCAACCAGTTCGGTTCGCTGTTAAAACTTCAGTCACAGGTGCCTGAGCTCAGTGGAGCTCATTTCAATTGTAATACCCCTATTTAATAATAAGATATTATTATTTTTAAAAATTTATCTGATTCTACCTATTATGTTATTATAATTAATTAACTTTATTTTCATTATTAATGACTTGTAGGCTGTTATTGATTATATTTAGTTATTTTAAACTATTATTAATGGGTAGTATTATTATTTTCATTCCAATCCCAATAAGCTCAGCCCATTCTCCTTTTCCTTTATTTTCTTTTCCTTTTTATGCTAAGCCCACATGAGCGAAGCCCACTTCCTTATTTTCATCTTTTTCTATTTTTCTTTAAGCCCAAAAACTAAGCTTACAAGCTCACTATCTATTTTTCTTATTCTTCATATTACTTATTTCTTTTAACTAAAGCCCAAATATAATCTATAACCCATTACCATGAAATTTTTACCCATTAACCCAAAACCCAATCCTAATCCTAATTAAAATCCTATCTTATCAATCTTTTTCATTAATCTTAACTAATCCTAATTTAATCCTAACCAAAATCATATCTAAATCGGATCTCCTTGAGATTTTTAGCAATCTTCAATTCTAGTCCTAACTACTAAATTAAGCAACCTAAACCTAACTGGAATTCAGGTTCTAAAGTATCTAATAACCTATATAAAGACTCAAACTCCTTCTTTCTCTTCTACCTCAAGAGAAAACCCTAATCCAACTCTCACCACCTTTCATCTTTTCTTTCTCCTCAAGAGGATCGTGAACGAAAAAGGGGTTTCGAGGTATGAGGATTGAGGAGCAAGCAAGGAGGAACAACTCAAAATTATCCGGGTCTTATGATTTCAGTGCCTTAGACTTGGGATCGAGTTCAGGTGAGTGTTTTACTTCTTTGTTTAATTTTATTTAATTTTGTTGTGAGTGTTTCCTTTCTTTATATAATTTAATTAATTTTATTTGTGAGTGTTCTTTCCTCCTTCAGTTAAACATGAATTTTGTGATAAATGATTTGATATATAATATATATATATATATATTATATATATATATATATATATATATATATATATGCTACTTACTTTATTTTATATGACCATCTGCTTTATTTTACCTGTATGAGTACCTGTATCATTTCATATGATCACTTACCTGTATTCCTTCATGAGACCTCGGTGAGTGATCATTGTTTGCGCCGGAAAAAGAAAGAGGGAATTGCCGTAAAGATTTCTTTGAATCAGATGAAAAGATTACAACAAGACTTTTCCTTCCAGTTACAAGGGAGGGAGGATGTTGAAGCTTGAATCCCCCCTTTGTTTAATGCTGGGTTCTTCGTGTGGCGGTGGAGAGTGAATCTTGTTCTCCGTTGACCAGATGACCGTCCTGGACCGTCGGGGGCCTTCTCTTCGGTCGGTAGAAAGAGTAACTCAGCTCCGTCTACCAAAACTCTCAAAGAGGAGGTAGGCGAAGAGCGGCTAGTACTCAGTAAGCTCGCTGAAGAGTCTCCTCCCTCTGTCTGTTGTTGAAGTTGTGCTTCCCTCTTGATGATCCTCTTGCCTGGATTTGATCGATCTTGGTGATGCCTTGACCTTCTTAATTCTCGACTTCTCCAAAGCTTCGATCTCTCCAAAAGCTCTCCCCTTTCCTCATAGCAAACAAGGCTATTTATAGGGGTCTCAGGGGGTGAAGGTGCCTCCTGAAAACGCTCCCGAATGAGGGCCACTCCCGCTACATGCGCGGTGACTGCCCCGCAATCAGGGCAGTTGCAACTGAGACGCGGGCGTTGGGCCAAACGCGCCTTAAAGTTTGAGACGCGGGCGTCGAGCCAAACGCGCCTTAATGCTGAGACGCGGGCTTCGGGCCTTCACGTCTGGACGCTGAGGCGCGGGCGTCGGGCCGACACGCCTTGATGCTGAGACGCGGGCTTCGGGCCGACGCGTCTGGACGTTGAGACGCGGGTGTAGAGCCAACGCGTCTTAATGCTGAGACGCGGGCATCGATTTCTCGCGTCTAGAGTTTGAAACTCTCTGCTTCCTTAATGGCTTGTCTGTTTAGTCATTTTTAGACAGCCTACAGAACCCCCTCCAAAGTTTCTGATATTCCGCAGTTGAATGGGACGGATTTCGGAATACTTTGGATCTTAGCCGTGTTCGCCTTTATGACTGGACTGTTGATGCTTTGGGCTTGATCTTATCTGGAATTGGTCTTCGTGAGTGTACTGTTGAACTCTTTGAAGCCGTCAGAGTTGATCGTGTTGAGTGTCTAGATACACAGTCTAGACCTCCCCGATTGCTTTTAGTCTGTCACGGGTGCGCTTTTGGCCGGGAGTGGTTGGTTATCTGTTTGCGTCAGTGTACTGTTGAACTGACTTGCAGAAGCAGGAGACTGGACGCAGGTTCCTTTTTGAAAAAGCAGAGACTGCTTTAAAGACGCGACTTCCATGGGGTGGACGCGACGTTTGGCCGGTTTGGGAGGACGCGGACTTTGGAGAGACGCATCTCTTGAAATGCAGACGCGATTTTCTGGGTGCATTTATGATGATGCTGATGGGGCATGTCCATCGAGAGCCGCGTACTTTGGGGCGCGCACCTGTGCCATGTCATGATTACGCCGCCAGCTGGCCTGGGGAAACGGCGAGATTTCGCCTCTTGGCGCGCGGCTCTCCCGGTTCATTAAATGAACTGCTCCACGTGTCAACTTCTGACTTGTGGCGGGGTCGCGACGCATGATTTTCCCTGTTCAAACAATGATTTGGCTCCACGCGTCAGGCAGCGATTCGCTGCAGCGTTTATTGGGCCAAACGCTGCGTATCTTCGCGAATCTCTGTGCCTATAAAAGGCAACAGTTAGAGAGACACATCTTCTTCTCCGAACGCATTTGCTGAGAAAAGAGAGCTTCCCTCCTCTTGTTTGTTCATCTGTCCATCTTCGAATTCGGATTTCTGAACATCGATGGCTCCCAAGACGAAACCGACTGCATCATCCTCAAGGGCGACCGCCGCCGAGGCTGAGAGAGATGCTTCCTCTGCGCAGGAGGGTGTTTTCCGAGATAAAAATGTACCTTCGGCGTGGGTTCCGCCATTAAAATATGTTCATAGAACCCTAAGAACCTTTAACACAAGATCGTGTTTGATTCTCGGACGCTGTCCTTGAGATGATAACCGGGGCGCGGGCCTGATGATCCGACGCTGGTGAACTCTGCATTCTGGATCCTTCACTTAGAACATTTCTAATTGTGAAGGTCTCTGGACGCGATTTGCAGAACGCGGATTTGATCCATGCGTTCTGTGCCGCGTTTTGTGCCATCAGGCGCCGATTTGATGAATCTGGCGTCTGAGTCCAAGCACTTTGAAATTTCACAAGTCTTGGTTTGCAGAACGCGGATTTGATCCTTGCGTTCTGTGTCTTCAACCGCCGATTTTGTAGAATCTGGCGTTTGAGTCCAAGTACTTAGAATTTTCATAAGTCTGGGTTTGCAGAACGCGGCTTTGCAGGTCTGGACGCGGGTTCGAAAAATTCCTGCGTCCAGTATCTCTTCTGCGTTCTGATGCAAGTTCGCAGGTCTGGACGCGGATGATAACTCCTGCGTCCAGTGTCTCGGCTGCGTTTTGAATTATGAACACTTAGCGTCTTCCCTTATTTTTGGCAAAGTATCTGACCAAGTGTCTTCTTCTTTTGCAGTGCCGCATGTTTCAGGTTCACTTGCCAAGATGCACCACTTTGGACGCGTGGGTGGTGCTGACCGGGGCTTGACCTTTGTGCAAAGAATGAGTGTCCCCGTGACTGCTGACCAGTTACTGGATCGCAGGCTCTCTAATGTTAACAGGAGAACCTTTCGGGCACTTATGACCGATGCCGCACTCAAAACGGATGACGGCGTCAGGTTGGAGAAGCCTGCCTTCTTCTTTGGGGATCATATCTATGATGATGGCCGTCGTGTGTCTGAGGGGACCTATAAATGGCTCCGTGAGATAAAGGGCGGAAGATTCTTTCTTCCAGACATGGAGAGGATGCTCCCGATGTCCTACTTCCAACACATGTCTGTCCCCCGGAAGATGGAATGGGACATTTCCCAGTATATCCCTGAGATCGCCCTTGGTGACTTTGGCCTTCAAAAGGTAGACCGCCATGATAGTCATGACGGGTCAGTTGTCGGACTGTTCCCTGCGTCGTCCAAGCCTGAAATCCCAATTGGAGAGATCCCGGAGCTTGCTACCACCTTCCTCAATTCCTTCATAGAAGCAGGGGGTGACTATCCTGTCGACTTCCGTGCGTATGGGTGGGTCCACTCTCCAGGGAACTACTGGTGGGGCAGGATGGTGGGTTTTGTCCTTACCAATCTTGAGGGACCGCTGAAGCGTGTGGGGCTGTACCCAGCAGTCAGGGCCGTGCAGTGGGGCGTCCCGATGAGTTCTCATAACTTCTTTGGGATTCTGGAGCGCTACAATCCTCGGACGGGGACATTCTTTACTCCGGTCGGAGAGATGGGCCTTGCCCTGCACGAGTTGTATGAGGTCTCCGGGTTGTCGTCAGGGGACATTCCTTACGAGGAATTTGTCCCAACCACCAGGGAACTGCGCCTTTTGGAAAAAGAATCTCCTCAAGTGTACGAGACCTACTGGGAGGTGATGTGCCATTTCTACATCTGCGGCCAGACAACTGCCTGGAGGTCAGGAGGCGTCAAGCAACTATCCTGGGCTGATTATCTGTTTAATAATGTCAGCAATAAAGATCTCCCAGTAATCCGACTAGCTCCTAGTTCTGGTGGGGAAGTTGAAGACAGGATCGACGCAGCTTCTGACAAGTTCTATACCACGGAGTCGAACGAGGACGGCTTCGACCCTGACCTGGTCTTTGAGAGCTTTCACCATCAAGCCCGGACCCCTATTTCTGATCAGGCGCTGTTGGCGGGCTTCCTGATGTTGTGTCTGAAGAGGTGTGTGGTGCCCACGCTATCACATGAAGTTATTGTGGCAGATGTGGTATACCCGGCGGTACTCTTGGCTCATGGCCACCCCATAGCCCTTCTTCCAGCCGTGGTGGCTGGTATTCAAAGCGGGCTGCGGGTGCTGACCAAGAGCTCCTGCGAACCCCCAAAGACTGCTAATTCCCGTGGGGAGCCGTATACCGACTCAGAGGGAATCCGACGGTGAGGCACCCCAACCCGCGGATTGAGCTGCCTTACACGTACCTCATGGCTTGGTACGTGATGCATTGTCCATCTCTAATGACGGCGGCGCGTGGGAGCATGGATCATATCCCATTTGTGCAACGGCTGGAACGTTCGGAGTGGCATGACACCTACCTGTATTACATTAGGAAGCGTCTTTCCTGTGCCACGAACTATCAGCTTAACCGTTGTTTTCCAGAGGTTCAAGGTACAGCCCCCGGGGAGCTGTTCACGGATGTCGCTGGGCGGGATGACTTCTCGCAATTGCCTGCTGGAGCCTTCTGGTGGTTGATCAATATACGACCAGGATATGTGCTGTTTCGCCAAGGGACTTCCTGCACTATCGAACCGTATATGCCAAGTCGTTTTGCCCGACAATTTGGCTATGATCAGCTTTACGTCGGGAACCCCAATGCTCAACTTGCCTTTGACGGGAACCTGTTCGAAGGCGCTCGGGCTTGGTATTACAGTGTGGCTGGAGGGACGGGAGCAACGTTCCATCTACCCGACGAGGCGCCTAAGTGCCGTATGAGCTTCAGCTTCTGTACTTGGTACTCCCAAGCCGGCCAGACGCCAGATCTTATTCCGGAGTCTTCATGCCTTGAGAGTATCAATGCCAGTCTCGAGGAGAGGTCTGAATCCAGTAAACGTACTAAACTCCTCGACCAGTACCTGAAAGCTCAGAGGGAGGTCGAGAAACGATCGAGGAGGGAGCCCCCAGTAATGAGGGCGGAACCGCGACCGACAAGGGCAAAGCCGCAAGCGACGAGGGCGGAGCCACCAGCAATGAGAGTGGAGCCGCGACCGGCAAGGAGGTTGAAGCAATTGGCGAGGAAGCGTCGTCGACGCTCTGCTTCTGTAGTTGAGCCTGCCCCAAAGAAGGCTCGGAGGGACTTAACGGCTGAAGTCTCTCAATCCAGAGCTATCTCTGCTGGAGTTGAGGCTCCTCCTGAAGGTGTCCCTGTTAGAGTTGAGGAACCGCTGGAAGATGAAGATTTTCCAAGCTTGGTCCATGCTCCTAGGTCGCGCAGCAAGGCCATGGAGGAAGGGGAGCTCGTTGAGCGACCCCTTGTTGCTGGTGATACCGAGTCACCGGAGGTTGACATAATGGGCGAAGAGGATGTCGAGATTCCAGGAATCTCAACTCAGCCCGAGTCTCCTTCTGCTCATGAAGGGAGAGACGAGGTACAGCAGCCGGGGTCTCCTAGTGTCTTTATTTCCAATCCTCGGGCAGTCGACCCTAGTCCTACCACTGGGGTGATTGGGGGTAAGGCTCCTGTTGCGGAGCTTCCTCGCGTGGCGCTATCGTCTTCTTCGTCATCGGGAGAAAGTGACTTTGAAGATGAAGTCGACCATGGCGATGAAACCCGCTCTTCTTGATCAGAGCAAATTCTTCCACATCTCGGAGGAGAAAATATACGGGGGCGAATCATCGACTGCGTTGCCGCCGGCGATAATCCCTGCTGAAGGTACAACTTCCTCGCATGTCGAGGCGATGGAAACAGTGTTGACCCAGCCCAAGGGGATTGAGGCTTCGGTTGCCGAGACAACCTTAGTGGGGGCAGCTGTTGAAGTTGGGGAGCCTTCCCCTTTGCCAGGAGGGGAAACAACCATTGAGGCTGAGGAGGCTCTTACTCCGCCGGTGGAGAAGGCTACTGCTGAAGCTGGGGGGACTCCCATTTTATAGGACTCGACGCCTCTGGACCTCGAACCTAGTAAGGCAGCTCTGACTGAGGGGGCTCAGGTGGGGAGTCTGACGATCGGCACCCTTCCAGAAGGCCACACAGCTCACTTCTCGGTGGAAGTTTCTGAAGAGGTTGTGCTTACAACTCCTTCATTGGTCGTGGAAGCTCCTGCAGAGGCAGCGCTCCAGGAAGCGCCAGTGGGTAGTCTTGCTCTTGCCACATCGACGGCCGGCACGGCTCTTGTGCGAGAAGACCCGCCCTATATCCCTTATCCCGTGACAGAAAAAGGGTCGGGAAGCTTCTTAGGTGGTGAAGACATGGGGGAGCTGGCACGTCAGATGGTGCAACAATTCTTCACCTCGATGGGATCATGTATTGATCTCATCTTCCGTGGACACAGCACCTTCCAGTTCGCCCAGAGGCTTCTTGAAAATATGGCCGTGAGCGTCGAATTGGCGGGAGGCCCTTCACTTGCCAGGGCATGCCTACGGGTGGTAGAGCAACTTGGAGATAACCTGCGGGAGCTGGAATCTTTGGAAGATGCTGGCTCTTTTGATGAAGCCCAGGCCACCTTGACTAGGCTCCTAGCTGATCAGGAACGGGAGCGACAGGAGGCGGAGGCACAAATTGCTGCCGAGGTCCGTGACCTTGAATATTCCAAGGCTGAATTTCAGAAATTAGCCGGAGATTCGAGGGAATCTGAGCTCAGTGTGCAGAGCACGGAGCAAGTCATCCTCAGAACTCGGGACATCATCGCCAAGGCGGAAGCTGTTCTTGCGCTAAATGAGGAGAAACTTGTTTCCCTCAAGAAGGAGCTTGAGGAGCAACGGGCTGCTACGGCGCGTGCTGAAGAGAGTCTATCCCTACAATCTTCCAGGGTGGAATCTTTGCGGATGCAGCTGGCTGCCAGAAATTTCTTATCTGAGGCGGAGCTGCGGGACCGGGCTATCATGGAGGCTGAGAGGATGCGCCAGCATGAGATTCACCGCCTTAGAGAACAAATCCGTTCCTTGGCGCACCAGGACATTTAGCCTCCTTTTCTTTTTTTTTTCTTTTTGTAAAGAAAAGGGACACTCTATTTATCAAGAGTGTTTGTATCCACTTCTATCATTTTTTGATATAATAGAAGTTTTCTTTAAAGCTTTTGTCCCAATTTCTTTGTCCTGTTGTGGATGAGTCCAACTCTTGATCACTAGTCGTGATTACTGAACTTAGGTAGGACTAAGTTCTTTTAATGAGACGCGGTCTTGGCGAGACGCGGCATTAGTGGCATCAATCTATGGGGACTTAGATTTCACCAAGTCTTTTTGACGAGACGCAGCGTCGATCACAGGGTGAGACGCGGTCGTCAGTCCACCGGAACTTAGATTTTACAAAGTCCTTTTACTGAGACGCAGCGTCAATCATAAAGTGAGACGCGGTCATCATTTCATAAGAACTTAGATTCTACTAAGTCCTTTTGATGAGTTTAGGAGATCTTTGCTCGTCAGGTCTTCACTGTCGATTGGGATTCCGAGTCATCCGTTGATTCCCAAGGCAGTTATCCACGCGTCAACTCCTCATTGGACTCAGGAGTTACTGCCCTTAAATGCAAAACCGATGCGGGCGGTTGAAAACCGGCGCTTGCGACGGTTCCCAAAGCGGCGTTCCACGCGTCAATCCTTCACTGGGCTTTGACAATCGTGCGTGACGGTTCCAATTAACGCCTCATTAATGGCAGTTATTAGGGCCTGCCTATAAATAGGGTGCGCTCCCCTTCTATAATCCAAGCTTGGATTATTTCTCTTTGGATTGCTCTGAGAAGTCCCACCTTCTTCAAAAAAGAGTGTCTTGATAGGGATTCCGTCTCCATGGATGAAGGTAATTCCGAGGATGAAGATGACCCAGAGCTCTCACGCTTCGGTTTGGTCTCTTCAAGAAGAACCCCCTCTCGGATCATCTTGGACGCCTGCGTTTGGGTGCAGAGAGGCCAACTCTGGCCAGAGGTCTCTGCTGGTATGTCCCCCGATGATGTGTATAGCCTGAACTTTGGCATAACCGTCTGAATGAAGTCCCGGTGCATTCCTTCTCTGGAATTTGTGCCAGTGACTTGACTTCTCTGAACGCGAGCACTTGACGCTGGCTTTGCCCATTGCGTTTCATGGCCACTGCCTTGGCGCGTTTCAGACCTGAATCTTGCAACTCCTGTTCACCCAACAGAGAGATGGCAATTTTTGGCGTTCTGAAATTCTTTGCGTCTGGTGCATTAGGCGCGGGTACAAACTGAGGCCGCGTTTGAATCTTATACGTGGCGCAGTTTGACTCGCGTCTGTTTGACTGTGCGGGTTATTCCCGCGTCTGAAGTCTTGAATGGCTGCCGCGTTTCTGTTACTCAGTTTCCTTTATAAAAATGTACTGAGTTCCAGATTTTCTGACTCTTGCTTATTCTTTGCAGGTAGGCTTGCTCGTCCTTTTTCAGGTTTGCTGGGCCCCAGAAAGAATATACCGGCTGGCGAACTTGCTCCACGTTCGTTTGTGAGAGATTAAATTATGGTCCTCGTCGTTTGTGAGAGATTAAATTATATCTCTGACGAGGACCCACATCTCGCCAAGGTCTCTTCAGATCTCCTGCACTACTCTTGCCTGATGGCAAGAGATGGTCAGGTCAAGTATGACGGCGAGGAGGTTCCGGCGGTTACGGTGGCGGAAAGATCCTCTTCCTCTCCCTACTCCAGAAGTGACATCAAGGACATTCCGTTGGATGGCCTGCTGGGGAAAGGGATGGTGATGAATGCAGGACTTTCTGCTGCCGCTGGACCTAGTGGAGGGTAGCATCCTTTGTGATGACTCCTAAACTTCCTCTCTCACCCCAGGAGTGACTCCATGTTCGTTGGATGGTCTGCTAGGGAAAGAGACGCGCCTGAACGAAGGGTTGCAGGACCTTCTGTTGCCACCGGACCTCAAGAACACCATTGCTCTTAGCTTACTCAGCTAGGGCACTTTCGACTTTTGCGTCATTGCCATGGCGCAATCGGTTCCAATTGTGCACCTGGGATCAGATGCGGTTTCAAGGAGTGAGTACGGCCTCTGAGAGAGAGGGACTTCTTTGTACTCCTTAATTGTAACACTCATCTTATTGTATAAGAGAGCGTTTTGTATCACTTTCATATGCTTGAATATCAATAAAAGTGACACTTTTCTTTTTGCCTCTTTCTGTTGTCTTGAATGTTTTGTTTTAGAAGCAAAAGAATGATTTTGGTGGACCCGCCACTTTATAAAGAAAGTGACAAGTAGAGTGTGTACCCCCAGAGAAGGTGAACTTTTATCAAGGATTTGGGATTAACTTGATTTAAGATCAGCTGGGGATTTTGATGGAAGCATTGTTTATCGGTGTAATGTTAACCAACAATGCCTCCAAAATGAATTTGATACTCGGTTGGGGAGAATATCAAATGAAACTAGACTCGTGGGGAATCTAGTGAGATTTTTACCGTTAGAGGTGTGATATTAACTTAACGGTTTAGAAGTAATCTTGTCAGAAGTGTAATGTTAACTTGACAAGGACGTGAGTTAGAGGTGTGATATTAACCTAACTCATCAGCATCTCAGTTTTATTTGGGAAAACTGAGGGTGTCACTGTCATAGGTGTGATGTTTAACTTAACAGTGATAGTAATGCTAGAGGTGTAATGTTGAACTTGGCATTGGTCGTCTCGGCTTAAAGAAGTCGAGGAAAGGTCATAGCCATAGGTGTATTGTTGAACTTAGCAATGACTCGGATGCTAGAAGTGTAGTGTTAACTTGGCATCGTCCGTCTCGGCTTGGACAAGGAAGTCGAGGAAAGGTCATAGCCATAGGTGTATTGTTGAACTTAGCAATGACTCGGATGCTAGAAGTGTAGTGTTAACTTGGCATCGTCCATTTCAGCTTCGATATGGAAGTCTGAAGAAAGGTAACTGTCAGAGGTGTGATATTAACTTGACAGACACTCGATGTACCGCTTAGAGGTATAATGTTAACTTAAACAGTAGTTTATCAGAGGTGTGATATTAACTTGACAAGAATTTGCTTGCGATAGGAGCAATTTGAGGACCTGTCATTCTATTGATGAGAATTGACAAGTAGAATTTGAAGTGCCAGAGGTATAGTGTTAACTTGGCAAATTTGAGAGTTTGTTACTCTATGCAGAGTTAACAAGCCAGGTTTGTACTCGACGAGGAGTATTCATTACCAGAGGTATAGTGTTAACATAGTAATGATTGCATTTTGTGGTCCTACCATTCTATGGATGAGAATTGGTAAGGGATTTTTGGAGGGAAGAGTGGAATCAAGTCCACTTAGGATTTTTAGCA
Organism: Agave tequilana; assembly: GCA_038442645.1. Classification (NCBI taxonomy): domain Eukaryota; kingdom Viridiplantae; phylum Streptophyta; class Magnoliopsida; order Asparagales; family Asparagaceae; genus Agave; species Agave tequilana. Next base: position 43,625 of record JAVJIF010024122.1, on the reverse strand, counting down.
AACCCTCAGCTATCAACGGATTTGAGGTGCCTTTACCAACTACCGTTTGGGTTGGGCTAGCCATGCTATTCCCCTCAGCATGATAAGTTGTCGAGGACTTATGTTGGGCTTAAAAGCCAACATTTTCCTCTATCCTTAGCCGTCGGAGGCGTTGGATGTTTTTGATCAGAGGTGTATTTTTTAACTTGATCGGCAGGATTTTTAGCAAACCCTCAGCTATCAACGGATTTGAGGTGCCTTTACCAACTACCGTTTGGGTTGGGCTAGCCATGCTATTCCCCTCAGCATGATAAGTTGTCGAGGACTTATGTTGGACTTAAAAGCCAACATTTTCCTCTATCCTTAGCCGTCGGAGGCGTTGGATGTTTTTTTGATCAGAGGTGTATTTTTAACTTGATCGGTGGAAGAATGCCATCTAGGGATAGTATTTCTTCAGGAATTTGCCATTGATTGGCATCATGAGTGTATCGCCATTTGAGGTTATGAGGTGATACGATCCATTTGAGTAGACTGACTCTACCACAAACGGTCCTTCCCATTTGGGTTGGAATTTTCCTTTCGTCTTGTGTGTCATGACCATGGGTCTTCGGACGGCTAAGACGAGGTCGCCTTTCCTAAAAGTTCGCGATTTGACTTTCTTGTTGAAGGCTCTGGTGATACGAGCTTGATAAAGCTCGATTTGTTGTTGGGCCTGCAGACGCTTGTCGTCCAAGGCTTCCAATTCTTGGAGTCGCTGTCGATGCTTCTCCTCTGTTGTCATCTCCGCTGTCAAGGCGACGCGAAGAGATGGAATTTGGATTTCCAGTGGAAGGACAGCTTCGCATCCGTACACCAAGGAAAATGGCGTGGCTTTAGTTGGGGTTCGCACAGTCGTGCGATAGGCCCATAAGCATTCGCCCAACTTATCGTCCCAGTCTCGTTGACTTTTCGAGACGAATTTCTTGAGAAGCTTGCCAATAGTCTTATTGAAAGCTTCTGCGAGGCCGTTAGCGGGCGGATAGTATGCCGTTGATGACACACTCTGGATTCTGAACTTGGCGCAGAATCTCTGAAAAGCCTGGCTGATGAACTGGGGTCCATTGTCATGGACAATCCGCCGAGGCACACCGAAGCGGTAAATAACGTGATGTTTCACGAACTTGATCACGTTAGATGATTTTACCTCCTTCAAAGGGATAGCTTCGGCCCACTTTGAGAAGTAATCGGTTATCGCTAGGATGAACCGATGTCCCTTTGATGATGGTGGGCTGATAGGACCAACCACGTCCATCCCCCACATTTCGAACGGCCAGGTAGAGGTCGTAGAGTGGAGGTATCCTGGTGCTTGATGGATGAAATCGCCATGTATTTGACAGGCGTGACATCTTTTGGCATAGGCAACAGCATCGGCAACCATCTTGGGCCAGTAGTAACCCAATCTTTGGAGTCGGTTTGCCAGCTTCGGGCCAGGTTGATGAGCTCCACACGTACCATCGTGGGCTTCTTTCAACACTTCGTGGGCTTCTTTTGATGAGAGGCACCGGAGCAGGATCCCGTCATGCGATCTACGATACAATGTTCGCGAAATCGCATTGTAGTAGAATTTGGAGGCTTTCCTTCGGATGGCAGCCGCCTCCCTGGTGTCTTCGGGCAAGATGCGGTACAAGACAAAATCAATCTAGGGGAATCGCCAGTCTTTAAGCTCTAGATCGGTCGACACTTCAAGTGTTTCCTTACCGCGACGATCTCCTGTTGACCTCTGGTAATCTCCGAGGGGACTTTTTGGGCAGTATAGGTCGTGGCTATAGACGAATACCTTCTCCATTGCTCCAGCTGGAAGAGCTAAGGAGGCAGCAAGGGATGCAAGTGCATCTGCATGCGCATTTTGCTTGCGCGGTACATGGTCGATGTAGAAGTTTGAAAACCTCTCGGCCATGTGGATTGTCGCGTTGTAGTAGGGTACTAGATCTTCATGCCTGACCTCATACTCTCCGCGAACTTGGCTGACGATGAGTTTGGAGTCACCGTACGCCTCGAGATTTTTAACGCCAATCTCATCGGCGAATTGCATCCCAATCAAAAGAGCGTTGTATTCCGCCACATTGTTGGAGCAGGGCTCGGTTAACGAGATAGCTCGGGGAATCACATAATTTTGTGGGGAGACGAGTACTACTCCTACCCCCGCAACTGCGTGTCCCTTAGGGCTTGTTCTTGATGCACCATCGAAGAAAAGTTGCCATACTTGTCCTTCGAACAATGTCTGGGTCAGGCAGGCTTCGGCGACCTCGTCTGGGAGATCTTCGTAGAGTTTAGCTGCCCTCGGATCTGGTGTTCAGCTAAGAAGTCCGCCACCGCTTGTCCTTTAATGGCTTTTTGGGGTAGGAAGTGCATCTCGTATTGAGAGAGCAATATAGCCCATTTCGCCAGTCGGCCGTTCAATGATGAAGGCTTTGTCATGAGTAACCTCAGGGGGTTGACTTTGGATATGACATTTATGGTTTGGCCCACCAGATAGTGTCGCATTTTCTGAATAGCGAACACCAGTGCCAAACATTCCTTCTCGATCGGGTTGTACCGATGTTCGGCTCCGATCATCGTTCTACTTAGGTAGTAGATTGCTTGTTCTCGCCCTTGGTCATCATTCTGAGCTAGTAGAGCTCCCAAAGAATGATCCATTGATCGGACGTACACCAGGAAAGGCTTTCCGGATACCGGAGCTGCAAGGACTGGTGGTTGGGTGAGGTAGTGTTTGATCTCCTCAAACGCTTTTTGACAAGCGTCGTCCCAAATGAATGAAACACCCTTTTTCATCAGCTTGGCGAAGGGTTGGCATCTCCCGGAAAGGTTTGATATGAACCTGCGGATGTACGCCAATCGTCCTTGTAATCCCCTGAGCTCCTTGAGGCTTCTGGGGGTTGCATCTCTTGGATAGCGCGGACTTTCTCTGGATCCAAATGGATTCCTGTGGAAGTCACAACAAACCCTAGGAATTTGCCACTGGCTACCCCCAGGAAGGACTTGGTGGGGTTCATCTTCAATTGATGAGCCCGCATGATGTCGAAGACCACCTTCAGATCAGCTATGTGATCTCCTTTAATGCGACTTTTCACCGCGATGTCGTCGACATAACATTCCACCGTTTTGCGTATCTGCTGATGGAAAATGGCATTCATGGCCCTTTGGTAGGTTGCCCCCGCATTCTTTAGACCGAAGGGCATGACGGTGTAGCAATATACCCCTAGAGGTGTCCTGAAGGAGGTGTGCTTTTCGTCATCGGGATACATCTTGATTTGATTGTATCCTGAGAATCCGTCCATAAAGGACATTCGCTCGAATCCACAAGTGTTGTCAATCATGACATCCGTGATTGGCAATGGGAATTCGTCTTTGGGGCAGGCCTCGTTTAGATCGCGGAAGTCGATGCAGATCCGGATCTTCCCGTTCTTCTTGGCAACGGGTACGATGTTGGCTACCCAATCGGGATGCTGTTCCTCCCTGATAAAGCTGGAGTCAATAAGCTTCCTGACTTCTGATTGGATTGCCTCCATTATTTCGGGACGGAACCGTCGCTGCTGTTGTTTGACAGGTTTTACATCCGGATTGATGTTGAGGCGGTGCATAGCCACTTGAGGATCAAGTCCAGGCATGTCCTCGTAATTCCAGGCGAAGACGTCTATATACTCTTGTACAAGAGATATAAGATCCTTCTTCTCCGAGGGTGACAGGCCGTCACTTATGAAGATGGTTTTAGGATTGGCTTCATCTCCTAGGTTGACTTGAACAACCTTGTCTTCTGTGGGTGGCTCACGCTGTTCAAAGCGGATATCCCAAAGAGCATTCAAATGTTTGATCCAAGGGTCTGTATTAGATTGGATCATTTCTTCATCTTCATCCTCCATATGGCTTGTCGAAACCATGTTTACTGAAAGCCCTTTGAAGATGTTGCCGACACTGACATCTGATTTCCACGACGACGTGTCTGATGAGCAGTCATGACTTGACAGTCTCTCCGAATCAGAGGCTGATGGCACTGGAGTTGATATATAGCCCACCCCCGACGCGTCTGATGATAGTAATCAGGGGTTTTCCCTTTCGGTACAAAGGACCGAAGCAGTGTTCTTCTTCCTTTTCCGAAGTTCAACCCAGGCCTGTTGGTTAGATCATACCCATGCGCTTCATCATCTTGAGCGTTTTCGGTTCATAATGATCGAACTGAGGGGATTCATCCTCACCTTCCGATTCTTCGTGGGGCATTGGTTCAGACGCGATTCGCCCAAAAAGTATTGGTCTTTGGCCTTTTCGTCTGGCTGGAACCATGAATACAGACTCTTGCGCGTCTCCATTATCCTGGTACGTCCCGAAGGATGATTTTATTGGTACATGCAATGATGTCAAAGCATCCATTGCCGACCAGACATCCTCATCTACGTCGGTACTAGTATCCGACGGTATTGAATCAGACTCACACGCAGGGAAATACGCGAAATCTAAGTCTTCATTAATATACCAATCGCCTGCATCGTCGGTGGTATCAACATCGAGCTTATTAGTGCTCTTTACAAGTGGTTCCAACTCCCACAGGCACTCTTCTTTCTCCGGCTCAATGTCAGCTTCATTACCAGAGTCTGGCTCCTCTGGTTGTGGGGATTCATTAGTCTCCTCCGGATCCTGATATAAGAGGGAGTCCGTGAAATAATTTTCAACCCCTTTAAACGGATGCCTTTCGGCAATCAACGTTCGGACCTGTCCACTCTCGTCAATGTATTTCATGACTTGGTGGAGAGTAGAGGGAACGATGGAATTGCGGTGAATCCATGGTCGTCCCAGCAACAGGTTGTAGGAAGTGTCCGCGTCAATGACGTAACACGTCACTTCTGACTTGAGGCTCCCGATCTGGCATTTGAGCTTGATCTTCCCCATCGGGCGGGAGCTGTTGGCATTGAACCCGTAAATAGTTGTCTGGGTAGGGCTCAGACGATGGGTAGGAATGCCTAGAAACTGCATAACCCGGCGAGGTATGATGCTTAGCGCAGACCCTGGGTCTACCTGGATGCGGTTTACCTCGGATGACCCAATATACCCTGTGAAGTATAGGGGTCGGTCATGCTTCCCTTTAACCTGCATGTCATCTGTTGTGAAGGTGATGCAGGGAGCATTTGGGGAGGTGTGGAGGCAATCCTCTACATCTTCCTCCCTTGGCACGCGGGTCATAAAGACCTCAGCATTTGCCAAAGCTTCTTGTAGAGCCTCTTTGGTTGACTTTGATAGCCTCAGGAGCTCATACAAGGTAATGCGTGCCGGGATGTTGGCTAATTGAGCCAAGACATCAAAACTGTAAGGTGTCGAGGATCCTTCCGTTACACCTTTCGCAAGAACTCGAGAAAACCGAGTTTCTTTCTGTTTCTCCCCAGGCTGTTTAGAGGAGGGCTTTGCTGGCTCTGCAGCTGGTTGTGGAGGAGCTATGGCTGTCTCGCCATACTGTTTCAGGTATGCCTGCCCCGAACGGGTTCCTGCCGTTGGTGGGTTGGGTTCCGCGCCAGGACTATTGTCTCCTCTTCCGAGTCAGTCAGCGAGGGAACCTCAGTATCTGCTTCTCGGGAGAAAGCGCATATCACATGGCAAGATGAAGCCTTCCCTTTGCCTTTGGACTTCCTATTGGTCACAGTCATCCATTGTTGTTCGTCGACGAGGTCAGGGTGGACCCACATGATTTCCCCTCGAGGTGTAGGGACGGGTACCAAGCCTTCCTCCCGCTGCTGATGAGGGTCTGTGTTGACCACCCTCAGTTCTCCTTTCGGGACAGAGATCACCCCCACGGGTGTCGGGGGTCGTGTCCCAAACTGGAGAATCGACGTCATGTTGGCCGTCATCTTCTTCTGCTCCGGTCGGAGTTTTAATACCTCCGCGTCAATCAGAGCTTGAAGGATGTCCTTAAAGACGTAGCAGCTTTTGGTAGGATGTCCAAGCATCCTGTGGTATAAGCAGTAGGTGGGATTGTCGGTCTTGCCGACTTCCTCCGGGCGCCTAATTTCAGGGAGCTTCAGTCGATTGCTTTTGTTGAGTAGCTTGAAGAGCGAATCGACGTGTTCCTCCTTGAAGGAATACTGCTTGTTGGGGCGTGGCTGGCTTGAAGAGCCACTTGCCCTGCCTGTTTGAGGTTTGGTGGGAGATTTGGTCTCCGTCGCCAAATTATCCTTCCGCTTCGTCTGGAGGGAGGTGTCTGGTGCACGCCTTGTCGACCTCTCTGGCCTGGGCTTGCCTTCTTCCGCTCTGACGCGGGCGACAATCTCCTCAGCCTGTTCACCTTGCTGGATTAATTGTTTCCAGGTGCGGCTTTCAGCAACTCCTATTTGAGCAAGGAGTAAGGTTTGGAGATTATGGCGACATGTTTCCACCAGGGTGGCCTGGGTCATGCCGCTTGGACATCGGAGTGCCATGTTCCGAAATCTTTCTACGAAAGACTTGACGGACTCTCCCTTTCGCTGTTTTGTAGCTAAACAGGTACGCATTGTGACTTCGGAGTCGTCTTCGAAGAACGTGTCAAGAACAGCTTCTCTAGATCCCCCAGTTCTTGATAGAACCCTCCGGGAGCTTCATAAACCACTCAAAAGCCAACCCTTTCAGGGTGCCGATGAACAGTCGCGCCAGGATGGCGTCATTATCTACCACATTCCCGGTCTGGGATTTGAAGTAGTAGATGTGCTGGTTGGGTGACCCCTTCCCGTCGAATGCTTGGAGGGTTGGAGCCTTGAACTTAGGAGGTTATGGAACTAAGTCCCACTCAGCCGGATAGGGCCGGACCACTCCTGCTTCTTGGAGGTCCTTGCGATTGGCAAGGGCCTCGAGGCGTCGTTCCAATTGACTCACCCTCTTAGCATGAGTCTTCTCCTGGTCTTGGTCGCTTCTTGCCTGCGACGAGGGCTTGGACACATCCGAGGTAGATCGTCGTGTCTCGTCAGAAGATTCGGAGGGTGGGCTTCCTCCCTTTCTCCCTTTCCCCTTCGGTCGTCTAGGAGGAGATCTCGCTCTTTCTTCAAGCAATTTCTCAAGCATATGCTTAAGGGAGTCATGGATCTCTGTTGAGAGGCGATTATATCCATCTGGTGCTTCTGCGTCTGTTCTAAACGCCTGGTCGTCTCCTCAGGAGTGTCGGCCATGTAGGCGGAAGCCTCCTTCTCGACGGAAGAGTTTGAAGCCTGCGACTCCACTATAACGGAGTGAGAACCACCCATTCTAATGCCGCGGGCTAAGGCATTATAGTCAATTGGGGGAATGGCCCCTGTCCGGGTGCGAGTGTGTTGATACACCCCCTCCGGTTCAGAGTCAGATTCCTCTGAGTTGACCATTAGTTGTTTTCCCTTGCTTCTGCTAGTCATGTTTGCAGTAAGCTCCGGGTATTCAACATCTGAGAAGGTTCTCCTCCTGTGGGAGCGTCTTCTTTTGACTGACGGGGGAATCAGGGTCAGCTGTCGAATTAAAGACGGCTGGTGCACGCCTGACTCGCAATGGCATCCAGAGAGCATCTGGATGAGCTGTTGACAGCAGCATGGAGAAGTGGCCTGATTGGCACTCCTTTTCCTTGTCAAATAATCCCTCAGATCCGTGGGAGAGGGATAAATAGACTAGCCTCGCGACGTGGAAGACGGGAGGAAGTCATGCGCTGTGCTGTCTGGACACAGGTTTCAGAAATGCGGCTGTCGCGTCGCGGCTGCGTCACGCGCGTCTGGCGTCTCTGTTGATATAAGACGCGACTTTCACGTTGCTGTCTGCTGCGTTGGAGCAGGGAGACTTGGGAGAGAGTGGGCTGCTGGGCCCCACGCCTATGGGCGCGTGCTTCCTGCGTTTGACGAGACGCAGAAGCTTCGCTTTGGCGTTTGGCAAGTTGGTCTTCAAAAGGCTCAACTTGGGGAGTCTCGCGTTTGGGTCGCCAAACGCGGATCTCTCGCACTGGACGAGGTGCGGGCAAGGCATCGGATCGTACGCTGCGTCCAACCCCAGTCAGAAAACCAACGGTTCCAACTGAGTGTTGACGCGCGCGTCTTCTCTGTCGACGCTCGGCATTCCGATTGCGCCGTGGAGGAAGAGAGAAGCCAACAACTTCCTGGTTTGTAGAACCAGGGGTGTTTGCCACGCGGGTCTCCTGAGAGACGCTGACGCGGGCGTTCTGTGCGACACGGTCGATCGCACGAGTAGATGTGCCGGGGACCACGCGGGCCTTCAGAGAGGCGTTGGCGCGTGTGTTCTGCGCGACGCGGTTGATCGCAGCAGAGGTATCTGAGGTTACGCGGGCCTTCTGGGAGGCGTCGGCGCGTGAACCAAGCTTGGCACAGTGGGCAGCAGGAGCACCCGACAGAGCCTCAGATTGGGCTTCAGGGGGCTGTCCACTTGAGACCCTGCGGCAGACGCGGGTCTTTGGGCTCTTGGAGCCAGAAGAGAGGAACTCTTCATACTTCGCCTGGTCGAACTCGACGACGAGTGATTCGACCATTTTCCCCTTACGGAGAACGTCATCTTGCACCACGGTGCGCTCGTCAGTAACGAAGGTAGTCCCCAGCGGAGTCGCCATCTCTTGTTTGCGCCGGAAAAAAAAGAGGGAATTGCCGTAAAGATTTCTTTGAATCAGATGAAAAGATTACAACAAGACTTTTCCTTCCAGTTACAAGGGAGGGAGGATGTTGAAGCTTGAATCCCCCTTTGTTTAATGCTGGGTTCTTCGTGTGGCGGTGGAGAGTGAATCTTGTTCTCCGTTGACCAGATGACCGTCCTGGACCGTCGGGGCCTTCTCTTCGGTCGGTAGAAAGAGTAACTCAGCTCCGTCTACCAAAACTCTCAAAGAGGAGGTAGGCGAAGAGCGGCTAGTACTCAGTAAGCTCGCTGAAGAGTCTCCTCCCTCTGTCTGTTGTTGAAGTTGTACTTCCCTCTTGATGATCCTCTTGCCTGGATTTGATCGATCTTGGTGATGCCTTGACCTTCTTAATTCTCGACTTCTCCAAAGCTTCGATCTCTCCAAAAGCTCTCCCCTTTCCTCATAGCAAACAAGGCTATTTATAGGGGTCTCAGGGGTGAAGGTGCCTCCTGAAAACGCTCCCGAATGAGGGGCCACTACCCGCTACATGCGCGGTGACTGGCCCCGCAATCAGGGCAGTTGCAACTGAGACGCGGGCGTTGGGCCAAACGCGCCTTAAAGTTTGAGACGCGGGCGTCGAGCCAAACGCGCCTTAATGCTGAGACGCGGGCTTCGGGCCTTCACGTCTGGACGCTGAGGCGCGGGCGTCGGGCCGACGCGCCTTGATGCTGAGACGCGGGCTTCGGGCCGACGCGTCTGGACGTTGAGACGCGGGTGTAGAGCCAACGCGTCTTAATGCTGAGACGCGGGCATCGATTTCTCGCGTCTAGAGTTTGAAACTCTGCTTCCTTAATGGCTTGTCTGTTTAGTCATTTTTAGACAGCCTACAATCATCATATTAAGTTAGTTCATATGAGTTTTGTCAGTATCATTGCATGTGTTGAGGATTATTTACTTTTGATTATAGGCTAGTTGTCGTATATCTTAGACTGTGACTTGAATTGATATTGAGATTGATCTTGTTCATATTTGTTGATTTAGTTGAGGTATTATCAGACATTTATTTGATGATATTATAGACGAGAATTCATTTAGACAATAAATATGCATTAAATAAGATGTTACCTTAAGGTTGAGTTATCTTAATGCTTGAATTTATATATGAATCTAGAGTTCAACTTGAGATTTATATGGGATCTTGATTCATATTTAAATGAGATCATAATAGTTGGATTCTATCATATGGGAGAATACCTTAATGATTTTTGATCTATCATATAATACAGATTTTGGATTAATAGTTGCAAGTATTTTATTTGGATATATTCACCAATAAATCAGCTGAGTAATAATATTTATTGATATCGAGGTTTGAGTATATATACTTTCTAGATTTCATGTAGCTTGAGGATGTCCCACTTCTTAGTTATGATCTTGATTTGGATTGGAACTATTGGTGATGTAACTTAGAGTATAATCAGATTTAAATTTGAATTTGACTGGTTCATGATGGTATTTATATGAGTGGATATATGGCTGATATTATCAGCATATCTGATTATTCTTATTGTAACGCCCCGATCCCGGCGGGTACGGAGACGTTACTGCAACGTATATACGCAGGTCAGAAATACCCTCACGTATATACGCTAAGCATCAGTACAGGTAAGAATCAGAGTACGGAAGCAAATGGTGCATTATACATTCCAACACATGAGTACAATTACAAAGTTATCACCAGAGGTGATCCAATATTACATGAATATTACATCACTGATATGCGCAATTGCGAGATTACAAAGAGATATACAAGTATGAACAGTATAAAAGGCACTCACGAGTTTACAAAAGGAAAACTCGGGAGGCACACAGGGGGCCTGGAAGGATAGAGCTCAGAACGGTCTGCTAGAGATCCAGCTACCACTGCGCCACTCTGATCAGCAACTGGGGGAATCCACACGCTCCAAGCTCCGACCTGTTCCAAGCTCCAGGACCTGGACATGAGAATCCAGGGGAGTCAGATAGAACTCCCCAGGCGAGTGGTGATACGAATGCCAAGTGGCGAGCATAGGTAAGCATGCAGGAGCAAGTAGATATAAAACAAGTGATATCAAGTAGGAACTACTCATGGTATGATAAGATAAGAGGAGGTAAAGAGATGAGAAGTAAAGTAGATAGGGCAACACCAGTTATCTCCTAAGCTAACATAAAACCGATAAAACCGAAAAAACCGATTACGAGCAAATCCGATTGTACAGGTTTAGGCACGGCTCCATGAGATTAGTACCTCGAAGGAATAATCCAAACAAGGAAACCCTCATCTATATACCTTTATCCCATGTTACCGTAATCCAAGCACATACAACCTGAGTTACAAAACGGCACAGCAAATTGTATATTAGCATCTTATTATAATTGGAGCCGTCTAAGTTCCAGGCTTCAGTATGTGTCCCATTCCACATACTTCCACTCACAACTTATATAGCAAGTTATTGGAAACTGATAAAGATCGATGAATCATGTTTCGGATGGGCCCCGTACATGCCCGGGACAACGGTTCAGGAATATCCGGTGCTGAGCCGGAACGTACCGCTAGGTACCGGGACTTATTTACGCCCGAACAGGAATAGAGTATCGCAGATCCCATAGAAATAAGCCTAGGGCGTGTGCATACCCGGCAGGAATAAACAGGAGTAGGGGTGCTAGCACACCCCACGGAATCCCTGGTGGCCGCCAGGTGATCCCTCAAGTATGTGGCCACGCGCGGCTCGATAAGACCACCATAAACATGATTAATCAGGGCCCATCAGTTTCCCCCAAACCGGGTGCAAGTTGTATTATTAGAATTTAATATGTGATTATCAATTTACGGGAATAGCAGGTACACGACATGATCAGGAGTTCAGGAGTACATGAGTACTATAATTTCAGGTCACTGTATATGTAATACAGGATAACAAGTACAAGATTCAAGTCACTGCATGTAATGCATGATAACAGTATAGTATTCCTAAATGTGATAATCACAGGTCAAGTATTAATATTTCAAGAGGCAAGTGATAAGTCATGTTAAATCAGAAGCAAATGTTAAGTAACAAGTCGGGTGTCAGGTGATGGCACAACAGTTGACAAGTGATATAGACGGTGTCAGGTATTAGCAATGAAGATGATAAGAGTCAAGTAAAAGCATGTCCAGTATTAATATATCAAGTGCGTACTTTGTCAAGTGATAGAATATAGTTGAACACAATCAAAGAAAGTGTTAGTTCCTAACAGCATAAATCATGAATAATACAAGTCGACCAGATGAAATGGGAAAGCCAAGAGGAAAGCGAGAACACTCGCCTAAGTCTCGAAAATATAGTGAAATCCCCGATCACCAGAATCCAAGAAATTGAAAATCACCTAGAGGGGGGGGTGAATAGGTGAATATGCTAATCAAAGGGCAATTTAAAAATAAAGCTACAACAGTCACCAAACAAGAATCACAAGATGAATGCAAGCAATTAAGTATGACAATGATTATGATGAGCAAGAATAAGAGCAAGTATAGTAAAGTAAAGAGTGCAAGAAAGTAAACCAATCGCAAACACAAGGATATGTTATCGAGGTTCGAGCACCCAGCTCTACTCCCCGCCTTCCCCAGAAGGATTCTAGCTACTTCACTATCACACAGACAGTTACACAATCACTGCAGTACCCAACACACAGGAGTACCCAATTTCACAAAGCTCAAGTACAAATTATTTCTGAGTAGTCAAAAGACCACAAACTCTCTCTTTCAAATATCTCTTCCCTTACAAAGGTCCTTAGAGAATATTGAGTAGGAATGAAGCTCTTGTGTAAGGTGAAAAGAAAAATTAAATCAGAGAGTATCACAAAAACCAATTCAGAAAATGAGTGAGAATATTAGCACAAAATCAAGAAACAAGCTCTTTTGAATTTCTCAAACTTTTGAATTTTTCTCTTGAAAATTGTTGTTGTAACCAATCTCTCCCAAACACCCCTATTTATAGGAGAGGGCTAGGGTTTAGGGATAAAACATATTTACTGATGTTTAGGAGGTAATCAGATCAAAATATATCCTTAAACGAATTTTTAAACACAAAAGACAAAAATAAACAGCTCTTAAAAATCTGCCCGTTACTGTTCAACGGCTACATCGGTCGACCGGGCCGGTCGACCGGTAGTACAAAATTCCGACCGTTACAGGCTATCGGTCGACCGACCCGGTCGACTGATACAAACTGTGACTCAAAAATAAATATCGGTCGACTGCCCCGGTCGACCGACAGACATGCACACGGATACGTGCATTCTGCCAGGACCTCGGTCGACTGGTCCGGTCGACCGGACCAGCCTGACACAGACTCGGTCGACTGTCGGTAGACTGCCGGTCGACCGGATCAGGTCAGAAAACGAAATAAAGACAGAATTTTGAGAAGAAAAATATTTTTAACAAAACTATTTTAAACAGGAATTCAGTATGTAACATAAAAAGAAATTTGTAGAAGAAAGATTTTGTACTAAAATATTTTTGTATATTTTATAGGAAATAAACTAAGAAATAGTATATGCGCAAAAACGTGTGTGATTGAGCTTCAAACCTAATCTCTATTCTTTAACAAGCTATAAAACTAAAAATACAAAACCTAAGGACCTCTGAGCAATCTTCACGTCTTTGAGTCATCCAATGCCTTGCTAGTGCCTTCTCTTCTATGATCCTTCCTTGATGAGCAAATTGCCTTCATTGCTATGTGGAACTTTAGAAGTTTTTGCAACAGCGAAGCGAATGAACTCTAAACATGGTACAAAACCTGAAACTTATCTTAAACAAAATCATTAGTACCAAATAGCACTAATTTGGTTTGTCATCATCAAAACACAAAAACAATTGGAGAGTGTAACCTCTTGGGCTAACAATCTCCCCCTTTTTGATGATGACAAAACAAATAGGCTATTAACAAAAATATAGGGAGGAGAAAACTCCCCCTCAAATTATGCTATAATTAAAAACACAATAATATGCTCTAGATACCAATAATTGAAATGATGCACCAATTATTGAAACCAATTGAAACAAACAATAATATGCTCTAGATACCAATTTAAACTAAAATACAAAAACTCATAAAACATATAAATTCATATGGAACCAAGACCAAATGAACTTATTTTTGTCCATGTAACTTACTCTCTCCCTTTTTGTCATACATCAAAAAGGGTTATGAAAAACATGTTCAATCAATAATACACATATTTAGTTCTCCACAAATAAACGAAAATCTAGCAAAATCAAGTGGTTTAGTGAAAATATCGGCTAGTTGAAAATCGGTGGAAACATAATCAATATCAATATCACCTTTCTCAAAATGATCTCTAAGAAAGTGATATCTAATCTCAATGTGCTTGGTCTTACTATGTTGATTTGCATTTTTGGTTAAATGAATAGTACTAGTATTATCACAAAATATTTTAATATTTTTATAATGCAAATCATAATCAAGGAGAGTATGTTTTATCCAAAGGACTTGTGCACAACAAGCCCCCGCGGCAACATACTCCGCCTCGGCGGTTGATAGAGTTACAGAATTTGCTTCCTAGAGGACCATGAAATAAGACAATTACCAAGAAATTGACATGTCCCACTAGTACTCTTTCTATCTACTCTACAACCCGCATAGTCGGCATCCGAATAACTAATCATAGAAAAATCTCCGGTTTTCGGATACCAAAGACCTAATCCAATCGTTCCCTTAACATATCGAATAATGCGTTTTACGGCAATTAAATGAGACTCTTTGGGACACGATTGAAATCTAGCACAAAGACACACACTAAACATGATATCCGGCCTACTTGCCGTTAAATATAAAAGACTACCTATCATGCTTCTAAACATTTAATATCAACATTTTTACCTTGATCGTCCTTATCAAGCTTGGTTGTAGTTGCCATGGGAGTGTTGCAAGCTTTAGCGTCTTCAAGTCCAAACCTCTTCACGAGTTCCTTCGCGTATTTGGCATGAGAGATGAAGTTCCCATCATGCAATTGCTTGACTTGGAGTCCAAGAAAGAAGTTGAGCTCACCCATGGAGGACATTTCAAATTCTTGTTGCATTACCTTTTCAAAATCCTTGCATAAAACTTCATTAGTAGAACCGAAGATTATATCATCAACATAAATTTGGACAATTAAAATATCATTATCAACATGCTTAGTGAATAGAGTAGTGTCTACTTTACCTTTAATAAAATCATTTGAAATTAGAAAACTTGAAAGTCTTTCATACCAAGCTCTTAGAGCTTGTTTTAAACCATACAAAGCCTTATCAAGTTTGAAAACAAAATCGGGATGAACATGATCAACAAAACCGGGAGGTTGAGCAACAAAAACTTCTTCATTAAGAAAACCATTTAAAAATGCACTTTTTACATCCATTTGAAAAAGTTTAAAATTTTTAAAAGATGCATAAGCTAGTGTTATCCGTATGGCTTCAAGCCGTGCTACGGGTGCAAAGATTCCTCAAAGTCGATTCCCTCAACTTGAGTGTAACCTTGGGCTACTAACCTAGCTTTATTCCTAATGACATTTCCGGACTCATCCAACTTATTCCTAAAGATCCACTTAGTACCAATTATTGGTCTATCGTGGGGCTTAGGAACAAGGTGCCAAACTTGGTTGCGCTCAAATTGATTGAGTTCCTCTTGCATGGCAAGCAACCAATATGGGTCCTTCTCGGCTTCGAGAATGCCTTTGGGTTCAAAATGAGAAATGAAAGCAAAGTTACCACATAGGTCATGGAGTTTGGAGCGCGTTGTGACTCCTTTGGAAGCATCACCCAAGATGAGCTCCTTAGGATGATTTGTAGCGTATCTCCAAGCTTTGGAAGCGGTTGAGCGCTTTCCTCATTATCCTCTTGAACTTCACCTAAAGGTTCTTGCTTATCTTCTTGAGCGGGTGAGTCCTTCAAGGATAGTTTCTCCATGCTTTTACCTAATGGTTCAATCTCTACAACATTCTCAACAAACACATTAGACTCTTCAAACTTAACATGCATAGTTTCTTCAATAGTTTGTGAAGATCTAATAAAAACTCTATATGCTTTGCTAGTAGAGGAATATCCAACAAAGATAGCCTCATAAGCCTTAGCATCAAATTTACCCAAATTCTCTTTAGTGTTCAAAACAAAACATTTGCATCCAAAAACTTTGAAATATGACACATTTGGTTTTCTAGAAAGATACATTTCAAAAGATGTTTTAGAAGAATTTTTGCATAAATAAATACGATTCGATATATAGCATGCGGTGTTTACGGCCTCGGCCCATAAATATTGAGGGAGGTCGTACTCACTTATCATTGTCCTAGCCATCTCTTGAAGTGTTCTATTTTTCCTTTCAACAACTCCATTTTGTTGTGGAGTCCTAGGACAAGACATTTCATGCTTAATTCCCTTTTCATCACAATAAGTCATGAAGAGTTGGTTAACAAACTCACCACCTCTATCACTCCTTATTCTCAAAATCGGAAAACCTTTTTCTTTTTCAACTCTTTTTCTAAAAATCTAAAGTGAGAAAAAGTTGATCTTTATTTTGCAAAAAGAAAACCCAAGTGAAACGAGAGAAATCATCAACTAAAACAAATGCAAATCTACTTCCATTTAAGCTTTTAGTTTTAGTTGGTCCAAATAAATCCATATGAATTAATTCTAGAGGTCTAGTTGACATGATATCCTTGATTGGTTTGAAGGAAGACTTGGTTTGTTTCCCAAGTTGGCACGCACCACAAATGCGGTCTTTCTCAAAACTCAAGCAAGGAATACCCTTCACCAATTCCTTTGAATTAATTCTAGAAAGATGTTCAAAAGATGCATGTCCTAATCTTCTATGCCAAAGCCAAGAATTTTCATCAAAAGCATTTAAACATTTAGTAGAACACTCTACATTAAGCATGTCAATTATATAAACATTATCATCACGAAAACCGGTTAAAATACAATCATTCGATTTAACATCAAAAATCTTACAAGTAGAATCATCAAAAACAACTTAAGACCACGATCACAAAATTGACTAATACTAAGTAAATTATGCTTTAAACCATCAACAAGAACTACATTTTCTATAATAGGAGATGAACCAATTTGAATATTACCAATACCGATGATGGTGCCTTTGGAATCATCCCCGAAGGTGACGGAACCACCTTCCATGTACCTTGATAGGGTTGTGAAGTTGTTGATATCCCACGTCATGTGTCTCGAACAACCACTATCAAGGTACCACTACGTCTTGGAGCCTTGGTGTGTACCTACATCAAACATTTTAGGACTTGATTTTGGTACCCACATTTTCTTGGGTCCATGAGGGTTAGAGCCATTAACCCAAACAAGATTATTTGAACTATGCAATTTATCATAACAAAATTTAGCTAAATGTCCATTTTTGCCACAATAAGTACATCTATACACTCTACCATATTTAAAAGCATAGTGAGTGTGTGATTTGTGAGCATGGGCATTGTGAGCATGAAAAGATTTAGCATGAGAAGTATTATTTGAAGTGTGAGCATGTGAATTTTAGCATGAGAATCTTTAACATGAGAAGTGTGCTTTTTGGAAAACTTTTCTTCAAGCTTCTTGGTGTTAAAAGCACAATCTTTCAAAACCTTTTCAAATCAACCATTTTGGTTTTTAAGGAAGAAATTTCTTCATTATCAACAATAGGGGTTTTACCCTTACAACAAATCTTATAAGCGTCAAATTCATTTTGAATAGAAACAAGATTGGAAGAAAGATCATCTTTTTCTTTTGAAACCAAAGCAAGTTGATTTTTAAGAAACGCAACTTCTTTTTGTAATTTAAAGCATTCCATTTTCTTGTTATCATAAGTTTCGGAAAGTTCTACAAAAGCATGAACTAGAACTTCCTTACTCAAATCATCATCATTATCATCAAGAGATTGAGGGTTTACCTTGGGTGTGTTTGCCATGAAACACATATTTGCGGTATCCGCTTCTTCTTCTTCGGACTCGCTTTCCGAATCCCATGTTGCCTTGTAGGCTTTCTTTTCTTCCGACTTCCTATGCTTGAAGGAGGAAATTATCTTCTTTTTGAGCTCCGGGCAATCCGCTATCATGTGTCCGGGCTTTCGGCAATTGTAGCAAACTCTTTCCTCCCTTTTGTCTTCAAACTTTCTTTGGAAGTTAAACTTTTCCTTCGGTACAATCTCTTCATGTTTCGTACAAGGAGGGAGAGCTCCTCATCTTCTTCTTCATCTTCATCATCGTCTTCAAGAGTGGATGAAGACTTGAAAGCTATGGACTTCTTCTTTGTTGGAGCAACCTCTTCTCTTGCTTTCTTTTCCATCTCATGGGTCTTTAGGTTCCCAATGAGACTAATGATGTCCATCTCATCCTTGTCGTTTAATTCCTTCAAGGTGGTGGCCTTTATCTCCCAAGATAGAGGAAGAGCTCGTATCACTTTGCGCACCTTTTGATCGTTGGAGATGACGTCACCTAAGGAAGAAAGACCATTTGTAATTTTAGTGAAACGAGTAATCATACAATCAATGGATTCATCATCAAGCATTTTAAATGATTCATATTGGGACCTCAAGAGATCTATTTTAGCTCTCTTGACTTGTGAAGTCCCTTCATGCGTGACCAATAAGTGTTGCCAAATCTCATGGGCGGATTGGCAATGAATTACCCGTGTAAGGTCATCCTCATTCAAGGCGGTTAAAGGGAGTTTTGGGCTTTTGAGTTAGCCTCATATTCTCTAAAGTTGAAGTCGGTCCAAGTGCTCTCATCACTATCGGGTGCTATGTAGGGTTTGGTCAAGGACTTAGCTACCAAGCTACCTAGTGATTGCAAAAATATAGTCATCCTAACCTTCCAAATGGGAAAATTTAGGCCATCAAATTTAGGTGGGGTTTTAATGTTGTCGGCCATATTTACTAGTGTATGAAT
This sequence comes from Agave tequilana, assembly GCA_038442645.1. NCBI lineage: Eukaryota > Viridiplantae > Streptophyta > Magnoliopsida > Asparagales > Asparagaceae > Agave > Agave tequilana. Next base: position 25,108 of record JAVJIF010024122.1, on the reverse strand, counting down.
GGATGAATGAAAATGTTGATTAGCAATATTTTAAGGATCTCTCTATGGATGTTAAGCCAAACCTAGAGTCCAAGCTCTGATACCAATTGAAAATCACCTAGAGGGGGGGTGAATAGGTGAATATGCTAATCAAAGGGCAATTTAAAAATTAAAGCTACAACAGTCACCAAACAAGAATCACAAGATGAATGCAAGCAATTAAGTATGACAATGATTATGATGAGCAAGAATAAGAGCAAGTATAGTAAAGTAAAGAGTGCAAGAAAGTAAACCAATCGCAAACACAAGGATATGTTATCGAGGTTCGAGCACCCAGCTCTACTCCCCGCCTTCCCCAGAAGGATTCTAGCTACTTCACTATCACACAGACAGTTACACAATCACTGCAGTACCCAACACACAGGAGTACCCAATTTCACAAAGCTCAAGTACAAATTATCTCTGAGTAGTCAAAAGACCACAAACTCTCTCTTTCAAATATCTCTTCCCTTACAAAGGTCCTTAGAGAATATTGAGTAGGAATAAATCTCTTGTGTAAGGTGAAAAGAAAAATTAAATCAGAGAGTATCACAAAAACCAATTCAGAAAAAGAGTGAGAATATTAGCACAAAAACCAAGAAACAAGCTCTTTTGAATTTCTCAAACTTTTGAATTTTTCTCTTGAAAATTGTTGTTGTAACCAATCTCTCCCCAAACACCCCTATTTATAGGAGAGGGCTAGGGTTTAGGGATAAAACATATTTACTGATGTTTAGGAGGTAATCAGATCAAAATATATCCTTAAACGAATTTTTAAACACAAAAGACAAAAATAAACAGCTCTTAAAAATCTGCCCGTTACTGTTCAACGGCTACATCGGTCGACCGGGCCGGTCGACCGGTAGTACAAAATTCCGACCGTTACAGGCTATCGGTCGACCGACCCGGTCGACTGATACAAACTGTGACTCAAAAATAAATATCGGTCGACTGCCCCGGTCGACGGACAGACATGCACACGGATACGTGCATTCTGCCAGGACCTCGGTCGACTGGTCCGGTCGACCGGACCAGCCTGACACAGACTCGGTCGACTGTCGGTAGACTGCCGGTCGACCGGATCAGGTCAGAAAACGAAATAAAGACAGAATTTTGAGAAGAAAAATATTTTTAACAAAACTATTTTAAACAGGAATTCAGTATGTAACATAAAAAGAAATTTGTAGAAGAAAGATTTTGTACTAAAATATTTTTGTATATTTTATAGGAAATAAACTAAGAAATAGTATATGCGCAAAAACGTGTGTGATTGAGCTTCAAACCTAATCTCTATTCTTTAACAAGCTATAAAACTAAAAATACAAAACCTAAGGACCTCTGAGCAATCTTCACGTCTTTGAGCCATCCAATGCCTTGCTAGTGCCTTCTCTTCTATGATCCTTCCTTGATGAGCAAATTGCCTTCATTGCTATGTGGAACTTTAGAAGTTTTTGCAACAGCGAAGCGAATGAACTCTAAACATGGTACAAAACCTGAAACTTATCTTAAACAAAATCATTAGTACCAAATAGCACTAATTTGGTTTGTCATCATCAAAACACAAAAACAATTGGAGAGTGTAACCTCTTGGGCTAACAGAAATCAACGCGTCAACGCGTTAGGGAGAAGTGATAGAGAGAGGGAAAATCAAGAGAGAGAAAGGGAATGAGGGAGAGGAGAGAGAAAGAGAGAAAGGAGGGAAACGCGGAGAGAGAGACGCAGAGAGAGAGGGTAGAGACGCAGGAAAGAGAGAGGAGGAAATCAAGAGAGAGAAAGGAAAGAGAGGGAGGAGAGAGAACATGAGAGCTAGAGAGAAGTCCATGGAGGAGAGAGAGTGCATGAAGAGAGATTGGTGCACAGGGAGACGCGGGTTTGAGAGTGAGACGCGGGGGTTGCAGATGCGGGAAAGTGGGCAGACGCGGGAAAATAGGCAGATGCGGGAAAATAGGCAGACGCGGAAAAGTAAGCAGATGCGGGAAAATGGGCAGACGCAGGAAATAAGCAGACGCGGGAAAATAGGCAGATGCGGGAAAATAGCAGACGCGGGAGTCGCGTCGCATGGATGCCACAACGCGAGGTTCGAGACCTGCGTTCAAGTCAGGACGTGAAGAGAACGCGGACGCGAGTATAAACTCTGCGTCACGACAAAATGAATAGAACACCGACGCGGGCATGGGATCCGCGTTGTGTCGATGTAAGAACGCGAAGGTCGTGTTAAGGAATTGCTTGGACGCAGGAGGTAAAATCCGCGTCTAACAATCAACAGATAGAAAGAGAGAGACAGGGAAAAGGTGATCTCTTTGTGGTGGTGTCGTTGCAATTGTCACCGAAATGATTACCGGAATAATCGTAAACGATTACCGGAATAATCACCGGAGCGGAATGATCACCGGAATAATCGTGGACGATTACCGGAATGATCACCAGAGATATTGCCGACGAAGAAGAACTCGGCCCCAATCCAAATGAGGTGGCCAGAGTTGGCCGGAGACGGCCGGAATCCGATAGCTCAAGCCCAAACCCAAGCATCTTGTGGTGCAAGTATAGTTCAAAATCAAAAGTTGGAGTTTTGAAACGAAGCTTCGGAGCGAAGCTATAGGTCATCGGAAAGAGCACGATGCGGGGATGAGGTGGCATGGTCGTTGGTGGCCAAGGTGGTGTATATGGTGGTGGAGAGGGTGGTGAAGTTGGTGGTGAGAATGGGTTTTTGGTAGAAAAGAAGAGGAAGAAGAAGGTGGAGGAGATGGTGGTATGGTTGTTGTTGTTGTAGAAATGAAGGAGGAGATGGAGGAGGTGGAGGTGGTGTTGTTGGTGGTAAATGGAGGTGGAGGAGGTGGAGAATGGAGGGCCCAAGGAAGCACCATGGCTGCGTTTTGCAGCCATGCTCTCTGTTGGATGTAAATGGAAAAGGAAGAAGGAAAAAGTGAAAGAGAGAGGAAAGAAGGGTGGGTATGTATATATATAAAGGAGGGTGTATATATATATACATATAAAAAGGGAATGATTATAATATGAATGACATCCCACCAACCTGCGTTTCATTGGAGGGAAATGGGCTGCGTCCCATGCAATATAAAAGGCTGCGTCCAGGCCAAAGAACTGGACGCGGGGATGAAAGCCGCGTCCAGGAGAAATGCAAAAAGGCTGCTGCGTTTTAACAAAAGGACAAAAGTCATAATGACTTGATTGGAATTGATTATCAGTGCATTAAATGCAGCATGGAGAGGATCTCTGCATTTAATGCAGAATCCAAGGTAGGTGAAACTCGCGTTTGGCGAGGAGAGAGAAAAGTGGAAAAATATCTGGATACTATTCCGGATCTGGAAAACACCGAAAACTCCGGAAAAGTCAAAAAATGAAGTAGCTTGGAAAGCTTCCCAAAAATTCTCAAAATAATAATATTATAAAAATATTTTGGTGAAATCGGTTTTCCAAAATTCAATCTCATTTTCGAAATAAAAATCCTGAAGTCAGCCGTTAATATCGGTCTACACCGGGTTGGCCGGATTTTGATAAATTCCGAAAAATCCCAGAAAATGTATTAAAGAATAAAATATGATTTTAGAGAAGTAAAGTGAAAGCGGAATTCAGAAATTCATTTTCAATTGTAAACTAAAAATCCTGGAATCAACCAGCGATACTGGCCGATACCGAATCCGGTGGAATTTTCATAAATTCATAAATCTTCAAAAAAAGTATTTAGATGGGAAATGCGATTCTAAGAGATAATGTCTAAAGGCCCTTCTAGAAATTCCAATCTGTTTGTAAATTAAAAATCCGGGAATCGGTCAGCGGCACTGGTCGACACCGGTTTTGAAGATTTTCATTTTAATTCAGGAAAATTCCAGAAAATCATAAAAAATCTAAAATATTGGAAAATGATATTTAAAACTAAAATCGGTCAAATCTAAATACCAGAATGTCTAAATCGAGCAATACTCTTGGATCGGGCCCTCGGTTCAGAGTAGGGCTGACTCCGAGTCCGTGAATCCGGATCCAAGACAAAACGATCATATATAATTCATAATACAAAACAAATACAGAAAGTAAATTGAAAAATACGATCGAAAATCCGAATACGCAACTAAGTACGTATTCTGGGAGCGGGGTGTTACACTTATTGATGGTAAAATATGTGAAAGTTCAGTCGGACATTGATGATTGATTAAATAGGAGGTTCTTATTAAAGGGATGGATCTTGGACTTGTCAAATAGACTCAATTAGATTGGAGTTGACTTAGGGATTGAGAATAGACGTTGATTGGGTTGACCTGACCTGGTGAATTTAGAGAGATAAATATACCTGATATGTTACTTGAGTTTTAAGATTTTGTGATCGACTTGGGTAAAGTGAGAGTATGTTATGATCTTGATCGAATTGAAATATGAGGATTTGATTAAATGTATCAGAACTTGTATTTATTTCAGTTATTAGGTTCAGATATATCAGTGACTTAGAGGATAAATATGTCGACGACTTTGAGGATCTGAGTTGATTATATACTTTGCCGGATTATTCTATTCATGACAGTAAGTCATTACTCACCCTGAATATCATGATTTGCCTAGGAAACTTGATTGACTATACATGATATCTACTTGATACTATTGTCCATGTTACTTAACTACTGGAAAAATATTGTTACACGGTAACAACACCCTCATGTTATACTTGTTACCTGTTCTGTTATACCGGTATCCTGTTCACTGATATTATATATATCCTGTTATATCGGCTTCCTGATCACACATGTTATCGTTGTTACCGTGACTTTCTCTGAGTTATCCCAGTGATCTAAGTAACATGAACATTAAATAATCTTGATAATTAATAACATGATATTAAACAACTTACACTGGGATTGAAAAAATGATGGAGGAGGCAACGTCTATATTTTGGGTGGATCTAGGATTTAGGTTGCGTAGCCTAAAGAGGGTTCCACTGCAGGGTTTCCGTGGGGTGACTGGCACCCCGTCTTGTTCCTGTTCCTGTTATACATGTTATACATGTATCTGACCTATTATACATGTTCCTGACTACCTTGCGGTAGGTCCTGATTCAGCACCAGGGGTCTGGGTCGTGGTCCTGGGTATGCACGGGACCGACCTAAAGTATGAACAATGTCTCCAACCGATTAGTTTCAATAACTGAGGACCTCGATTGGCACGTGTAGTAGGTGTAGTATAGGATGCGTCTATTACATGTGGCAATTGGTGTTCGCTGACATAATTAATAATGATAAACTGTTAATGTACTGTGACTGACCGTGATCACCCGACTGTACGTATATATAATTATGATAAACATATGATTGTACACATGACCCGATTGTATACCAGACTAGTGACATATGCTAGGTTACACATCTTGACATTAGTGGTCAAGATACCAGTTATATATCATTCATAACTTTGTTCTTGATATTGATTATTCTGTTATGTTTTATTTCAGTTATGATGTTGTTATTGCTTTTGTTGTTATACACGAACACATTTTTCTTTACACACACACACACTCATTAGGTCGCTTCTGACGACCCTGGATTCGCATGTCCAGGATTTTTAGACTTCTTATATTATTCAGATGTTCGTGTGATCGTACGCGTTGCGAGGAGCGGGAGTCTTTCTTTCTTAATTATAGGTATTCCTGCTTTTTTATTCATGTTATTTCCTGATTCTATCTTTATCGCATCCAGTTGTCATTTTCTTTCCTTTATTCATCTGTTATCATTGTGTTAGATATTTATATGTCATATTGCAGTGATATTGATTTATTGTAGTAGATTTTGTAGTTTGTTCATGTTACTTTAGGCTTAGCGTGTATGCATGGGGTATTTTCCTCGCGTATACACATCGCCGACCTTTATCGCGACTTCGTTTTCGCGTATTTTGGGAAGCGGGGCGTGACATCAATGAACTACAGTTGGCTTGACCTCTTGGGCAAGGTATGTAGGCAGCCGTAAAGGCACAGCCATTTGGTGATGCAGCCCGTATAAAGCTATTTAGTGTATATGGGTTCTCGAGAAGCTGATTGGGACTTCATGTAGAGGTGAAGAGTTAGACTTCACGTAGAGGTGAAGTGATATGATCTCGATGAACATTTGATCTTCAGTGAGAAGATAGTTGAGCTTGCATAAGGGGGCGTGCATCCAGTTTAATGAAGTCGATGATGGTGTTTGGTGTGCTCTACTCAGATTTAGTTAGACCATCTTGAAGACATATGGACTGGAAAGCCAGTCAGTTGGAGAGTCAGTGTTGGCTCATGATGGGTTCTTCTTGAGGTTATTCAGTTGCTAAGTTGGAGACACGTTCGTTGGTCGGCTCATATGATGTTTCTCTTCGGTGGAGTATTGGGAAGGCATGTATATTGCATTCCGTTTAGATAGCTGAGCTAAAGTTGAAATCTTACAACTAATATTAGAGTTTGGAGAGCGTTACCTGAGGGGACGACAAACTCAATTTGGATCTGGTATGATCAGTGAAATCAATTATATGTGTGTTGGCATTTGTTTTGATGGAACCAGTTTCGTCTGTTGGCCAAGTTGAGATCGTGTGTCGACTTTCGTTCGGAGTGCTCAAGCCTAGATCGTGTGTCGATTTCGCAAGATGTTCGTTGGAGTTCGTCTCAGATTTGAAAAATCTTCACCGAGATAGAGAATTGTAAGGAAAGAGAAGATAAGAGGAGATAATAGACATTGGGAGAGTTTTTTAAACTCATTGGAAGAGATAGCGTGGAGATTAGAAGCAAAAGGAGTAAGAACGCAGCTCACTGCAGGTTAGGAGACAGGGCCCGGTCAACCGGTGTGCACAACGTGCACAGGCACGATCGAGTCGACCGTGACAAGTAAGCAGTCGATCGAAGCGAACGACCGACTAAAAGACAGAAGTCTCTGTTGGTCCCGGTCGACTGGCCGGTCGACTGGCCGGTCGACCAACAGATGAAATTGTCTTCTGAACAGATTTGAACTTCTTTTCTATTTTGGAGTGGAATCCAATTGAAACCCTGAGACTCTCTGGCTATAAATAAGTATTAGAGCCCTCATGAATTGTATCCCCGAGTATCCCTCTGGTATTCTCTTGTAATTGATTGTTGAATCAATAAAATCTCTCTCTCTCTCTCTCCCCCCCCCCCTTGTCTCGAGGACGTAGGCAAATTGACGAACCTCGTTAAATATTGTATTTGCTTGCTTTCTCTCTTATTTCTTTTCTCTTGTCGTGTGGGTACTTCTCCGGCGTATCTATCTCCGTTACTTGGGTTCCTCAAGTTAGTTGTTGTCAAGAAAGCGCTACGCGCAGCAATACTTGCATTCAAGGAAAAAACATGTTTGCTTAGATATATCCTCCCACCTCTTGCAGTCATTCTGATTGTACTTGCTAGTTGTGTCTTATAGTTGCAGCCTATCAAAAAGTGAAGACAAAGAATGTGACTCAAATTGGATCACTGGGTTTTGATGATCATAGAGTGTTTTTTGAACCTTGAGCTAGTTACACTTTTAGTGAGGCCAATTTTTTGCGAAGGGGAAGCTCTGGTTCAGTATTCAAAGGATCTGTTGACGATGTTTAATTGTAGAAGTGAAAGTCTCGAATTTGGAACTTGAGGGGCCTCAAAAAGTTTTGATACAAAATGTCAAGCCAAGGGCATGTTTTGACATAGGAATCTGGTCAAAATCATATGCATATGTTCCAACGTGGATTTAAGGCCAAGGATACTTTTCAAAAAGAAAAAAAAAAGAAAAGTTTCACGAGCGCATAGATAAGTCATCATCCATCCTCTAAATACTTAAAAGAGAGAGTGATAGGATTATGTTCCATACGTAAAAAAGAAAACAAAAAGCTTAACATAAACCCGGTTACTTCTTTTCTTACTCTTGTAGACATTTTGATGGTCTCAACAAAATATATTTACAACCACTTTATTAGTGAGAAAAATATCATCAAAACACATTTTACTTGGAAACTTTCACTAGGGGAAAGCCCACTGAAATTTGAGGGAATGGGTGTGCAAGGCACATCCTGTGAAATTACTGGACAGTGTAGATCACAATCTTCTGAACATCAGTTCTAGTGCTGAATGTCGATCAGAATATCTAGTCGCTATGCATCGATGCTTATCATCTGTTATCGAGTTGGGCATGTCGTGTTCGAGGTCCTCATGGAAAGAACTCAAATGACAGAAGTAGTCCCAGGCAGCAGAAGATAAAATTGGAGTACATGTCACAGCTGTCTGGTAGTTGAACCATTGCATCTTGCCTTTGTTCCTGCATTTGTTTACGTCTAGTTTTACTTGCACCTTGTGTGAATTTACTGTTTATGTTACCTTAGATGGCCTGCGTAAGGAAAGCAATTTCCCTTGCATCCTAACATTGTCCAGTCGCATTCAGCTTGTGCCTGCTATATTGATCAACATAAATGCTTGGAGCTCAGGATGTTAACAAACACAAGAAAAATGATCAATCATCTGGTTTTATTCATGCACCTTGAGCTGGGTCAGTCATAGAAGTCGAGATAGATTCTAGGACTAAATTTTCTGGTTGGACTGTGAAGAACAAGTTGGATGTAGCTCTTAAAGGCATCAGAATAAGAAGTTTATGATGGGCTAAAAACAGCCAGTGTCCTCGATCAGATGCTATGAAAATTTACCAGCTGCTTGGCCACCCCAATGCAAAAGGCTCCTTGGTTTTGGGGCAGCATATGGAATCTCATTCTTGTCAATCTGTTCTCAGGAAATGATTTCTCTCTTTGAAATTATTCATCAATCTTCAAAATCTTTTGGTAGATAACTAGACAAAGGTCCCATTCGTTTCAGAATTCCAGATGTTGAGCTTTGAATTTGAATTTGTTCATGTAGAAATTTTATTATTCATCTTTACACAAACAAGCTAGCAATAAATCAATCTACAAGATTCAGCGCGGCAATTAATACAACTATGACTAATACATAATCCAAGATTAACATGCAAAGAAGCATTAGATCTCTAGCAGTAGAAGCTATGCATTTGCCTGGATTGGATGAGGGGCCATGAGAATATGGTTTTATATGCTGATTTTTGTTCCCCATCAGATTCTACTTCATTATATATTTCAGCGGGATACACATCTGGCATCATGTTTCTATTTTGCCATCACACGTTCAATGGACATATCCAATGCATGTTAAAAGTGACATGTCAAAGTAAATAATGCTGCCTCCAAACATTAGGATGATCCCCAAGTTCCGCGCAAATTCCTCTTCTTTCTCGCCAAGCCTTTCAGTTCTTGTTTAATTTGGTGCAGGTGTGCTTTGCACTGCCATCTTGCAACAAAATGGTTTTATTTTATTTATTTGAAATTGGATTGCAAAGCCTACTTGTAGATCAAAAAGTTAATTTTGTGGCTCACTTGTATTTGCAATATTTTTTTATTAATAGATTAATCTTTTTAATTATTAGATTAATTTTATTATTAGAAAACATTTCACTATTTATATTAATCTTTTTATTATTAGATTAAAAATTTTATTATTCGATTAGTTTTTTATTATAAGATTAATGTTTTATTATTAGATTAATATTTTTTATTTACATATTAATTAAGTAAGGTTTTCTTTTAAATTTAATTATTTGAAATATATTTTTTTATTATGTTTAGTAGATCTTGTAAGCTTACAATTTAACGCGGATAAGGAAGCGAATAACGTCGGCTAAATCTCGTTCTACCGCCAAGGAACCCTAAAGGAATACCTACCGGTAGGAAAGTACTCGAATCCACGAGCACATCACTCGAATCCACGAGTAAAGATAGACAACTAACTCAAATCCACGAGCAATTGGAGCCAAAAACTCAACTTTATTGATTAAAATTTGTGTATAAAATAAAGAATACAATGATCTTTAAATAAGCTTTAAAAGTAGTAGTCTAATATAACTAGAAAACTAAAACAAAAATAATTTGGAATCTAATTGAACCCGAAAATGAAATCCTAAACAGATCTTGAAAAACAGTCGTTGACAGTTTAATCGACTAGTGCTAGGGTCTAGTCGATTAATAAGAAGTCCAGAATTTTTTCATCTCTCTGTTATGAAAAACTAGTCTACTACTGAGATCTGATTAGTCGACTAATGTACTCTAGTCGACTAATGTTTGGAGCCAGTCGATTAATATGTATCCGCTACTCTGTATTATCTCAATCTCCTACATCAGTCCCTCCTTCTTCAAAAGAACTCGCCTCGAGTTATATTCTGGGTACAACTGCTTGGTATGGTAGTACGCATAGAAATCTGCCACGCTGAATATTGGATATCCCCATATCGTCTAGAAGATCCACAACATAAGCATTATCACTAATCTTCTTCACGATCTTAAACGGATCATATTTTCTAAAATTCAAGGTGGAGTTTCAATGACAGCCTTGGAAAGGAGCTTATCGAGAGGTGGAGCTTCAAGGAAGACTGCGAAGGGATGTGAACTGGATCAAAGTATTACAGGAAAGAAAAATGTGCATTCAGGACATGCAGGGGGATCAACCATAGGCCAGAGAGAGGAGGCAAGAATAAAGATTTCACGGTACGGTTACAATCAAGGAAAGAATCAAGAGAGAATTTCTAAATTTTCAATATATTTTTGCTATAGGCTTGAAAAATAAGTCAAGGTGAAAATTATTGGGAATTTGCCTTATTTTCAAGAAGGGATGATGGTTAAAGAAGATCCAATCAAGATTGGAGAAGAAGAACTTGAAAAAGAAGCAAATAAAGAAAAAAAATGTGGCGGTCAGCAGGCCTGTCGACTGCACACAATGGGCGATCGACAGAATTGTCGATCACACTCAACAAAGAAGAAAACATGGCTCAGATTTTTGACAGGCGGCAAGGCGCTATCAACGGGCCTATCGATAGACAGAGGCCAGAATTGGATCCGATTTTCTTTTCAGACGCGTTCAGCTTTCTTTTCTGGTAGACTCCGAATAGAACTCAAATTATATTCATTGAAGAATATTTTTCTAAAGATTGAATGGTTTAGAGTTCTTCTAGGTCAAGAAAATCAACACATATAAAGATTAATCAAGTTTTTCAAGCATCCAACTGCCAAGATCATCTCATATTTTGAATATAATTTGTATTGTGAAACTCTATAAATAGAGGTTGATTAATAAAGCAACTTAAGGAGAATAAAAGAAGCCAATGCAAAGAGAATAGTAGGTGACGGCGAAAAGAGAGGGAAAAAAAACTCTCTAATCTAGAGGGATTCAAGGGGAAGGTGAATACTCTTGTGAAAATCAAGAGAGATATTAGATCTCTTCTATCAAGTTTATTAATAAAACTCTCTCAAGTTCTCTCCCATTGACGTAGACTGAGTTTGATCGAACCACGTTAAATCCTCATGTTATTTCTCTTTTTGTTCGGTGTTGCAACTTTGTTTTACTAATTTTCTTTTGTAAGTATTACATACAATGAAAGAAGATATATGGTGTTGAAAATCAAGGTTATCTCTTATAGATTTGATTTTTTGCCTCAAGAGCAGACAACCTGTTCTTTCTCTCCTCTTTGACCTTAGCAGGACATGTGTCTTCACTCTTCACGGTTGAATGCAGCCGTCATCTCCAAGCGGGATTTTAGCTTCTCCAAAGCCGTCCTCTTCTCTGCCTCTGATTGTTGGATCTGGACCCTCTCAACTGTTCTCTCTTCAAATCGGATGGTTTCGGCTTCACTCACCAGCTCAACTTTGGAGAGAAGAAGATTGGCCTTTGCGATCATCTCCTTTGCCCTCTTAATCTGATCTCTTGCTGCAACAATAGCTTCAATGAAGACAACCATAGCCTCTGTAACCTCATCCTCTCGGGCCTCCAAGGACTTAAGCTCTGAGATACGACCTCCATCTCTAGGACGTCTTTAGATGACTCTTTTTTATCTGTTCTGCGAGACGTTCCAGTTCAACTTTGACCAATGGAGTGAGGTCTAACTGCCTCAAGTTATTCTATTCACCGGCGTCCCTTTCAAGATTGTTGACCACTTCTTCTAGGACTCAGCTTCGGTAACCCCTTCAACATCCTAGATATTTTCTATCGCTAGATAGAAAATGACTTTCCAAGAAGCAAAAGAGGTACGAGTACTCTTTAAAATCATGGGGAAACAGCGCTTCAAGCTTTTGTAGAAGCCATCCACAAGCTCCCCGATGAATTCGTCCTGGATTCGACCTCAATCGGTGGAAGAGCGATAGATATGGGAGGGCTCTGCTGATGCAAGACTGTTATGGATTACTCTGGAATAGTCGGGGCCGCAGCTATTGAAACAATCTTCAAAAAATGAGTCTTCAGAGGAACATCCACCAGGAATCGGAAGCCAGGTGTGGGGATCAGCCCAACTGTGAGCATTGACAAACCAGCCTCAGTGACTTCCACCAAGTCAGAAGCCGAAGGTCTTGATGGAGCTGGTGGGCTTGAAGACAACTCTGTCTCAGGCTCGGGCTAATCTCCACCCTGTTCTGATACTGTCCGAGCAGGAGAGTGAGGCTCCATCTCAACCTTTGAACAGAATTCAGAAGAACCACCCCAAACTCGTTATCCCAAACACTGATTTCCTATAAGTTCTTGCAGTTGGAAAGAGACGTGATGAATTCTAGTCCCCTGTTAGCTTGTTACCTACGACATTGAACAGCTAAAGGAGTGGGAGTGAGTTTTCGATTCCTACAGATCCTGTGAGCTTGTTATAGCTGAGATCAAGATAAAACAACATCAAAGCATTCAGCAAGGCAACTGGTAATGAACCAGTGAGGTCATTTTGCGTGGTGAGTTTGGGAATTCCCCTCGTCCGGTTGTTGTGGGCCAGTTCGACGAGTCTAAGCCTTGTCAGGTTGCCTAATGAAATTGTAATATCCTATTTGTGTATTACCCAAAAAAAATAAATAAATAAATAAATGGTAACACTTATATGTAGGCGCTGAGGATCAAACCTGGATCCCAGCAAGGGAGAGGAGAGAGTAGACCTAATGCCACATTGACGTGTAATCTAAAAGCGCTCAAATTGAAATTTGAACCTAATAAGCTAGTTAACCCATAATTTTCAAATCTAAACCGTATTTCCTTTAGATTTTTAGCGATCCACAATCTATATCTAAACTACTAAATATTTCAGTTTTAATCCTAACTGAAGTTTAAATCCTAAAATCCCTAATAATCAATAAAAAGCCTAAAATCTCTTCTTCTATTTTCTACCTCAAGAGAAAACTCTTATCCAAATTCTCCCCACTTTCTTCTTTTTTTCTCCTCAAGCGGGCCGTGAACGAAAAGGGATTTCGAGGTACAGAGATTGAGGAGCAAGTAAGAAGAAACAACTCGAGTAAGTAGATCTAAATTTGTGAATTAAATTTCAGCTTAAAAAAAATCTAGCCTTTAATGTTCATGCTTCCTGCTTCAAGGACCACCTGATCAAATTTCAAAGTTCACAAAAAAAAAAATTAGAACCACAAAATAATTTATTAATTTCAGCAATCTACTGCTAAACTTATTTATGCCCTCATTTCAGAATTCACCAAACAATATATTTAATGGTTCCTAGAAACTTACCTAATATAATTTGTTGTATAATCATTATTTTAATACCCCACAAAGCCTTGTTTTGAACAAAAATCCAAGCAAGTAAATCAATTTTTCATAATTAATATGATACAAATAATTTATTCAATATCATGTCTATACAATGGTCATCTAGGAAATTTTTTTTATGCATCAAAACCAATTCAAAATCCAACTAAAATATATATGAGAATTTACAAATACATATCTAAATTTACACATTTTTAAAAATTTTACAATTTAGAATTTCACCAAAAAAAAAAAAATTTTGTCGTTGCTCTCGGTCAAACCGAGAGCAGTTCAACCACTGCACAGACCCAGGCGGGTCTGTGCAGTGCCAGGCCAGACCCGCATTGGGCCTGGCCTAGCCGTGGCCTGGCCAGGGCCTGGCCTGTCCGGGCTGGGCTACATAGGGGGGCAAGCCCCTGTGCACTGTGCTATAAATGAATTAAAATGTCTGTTGTGGTAGAGGCCCACAGGCCTGCTTTCAGCCCAGCTCCGTATGGGCTGCCTCCATACCCGCATGGCAGAACCCGACCCAACAGAGAAAATCCAGACCCGTTTACCTGTGGGAAAACAATTAAAATAATTAGCTAAAAAATATTAAAAAATAGAGAAAAATATAAATAACCGTCTACAATACTTTTACAAACTACAATAAAAATTTCAGAGGAATAGCAATATAAATTAAATCAAATCACCCCCTTTAAAGTCAGTTTTCTTTAATGATAAATTTAGACCTGTTAAAGAATGTAATATTATAAAGCCTTTAAAAACCCCAAGAAAATTAAAATTGGTTTAAATTAAACCTACTAAATTCATGAAATCCAGAGGACCATATTCCCAACCTTAAACTAATAAATCAAGATTTAAAAATCCTTTATACACCAAAGTAGAACATTCTTTTAAAAAAAGATCCTAATTTATGTAGATTTATCGGGATCCTGTGCTTTGGATTTGTGATCAAGCTCAGGTGAGTGCTTTTTTCCTCCTTCAGTTAAATAAGAATTTTGTGATAAATGATTTTATCTAGTTATTTAATTATGCTACAAAGGTGATTTAAATGATTAAGCTAGTTTTCTAGTATTTAGAAATATTAAAAGTTTCATGAATTACCTCCATGTATTACCTGTAGTATATTTATGTATTCCTGCATGTAATAAAGTTTACCTATTCTTAGTAATAAACCTACATGATCACTACATGACATCGATTAGGACAATGCCACTAAAACTCACCGGGATGACATTTATGACATCTACCTGATGACTATCTTGTCCATGTTACCTAACTACTGGAAAAAATATTGTTATACGGTAACAACCTCGCCCTGCTCATCCTGTTCACCAACCTATATATCATGTTGTACATATATCATGATTACACTAATGATGTTGTTACTGTTGTTATTACCGAGTTATCCCAGTAAATTTAGGTAACATGTACATTAAATAATCTTAATAACTAATGACGTGATATTAAACAACTTACAATACACTGGGATGGGAAAATTGATGGAGGAGACAGCGTCTGTATTTTGGGTGGACCTAGGATAAAATTGCGCAGCAGAAAGAGGGTTCCACTGTAGGGTTCCCGGGGGTGACTGACATCATGTCATGTTTCTGTTTCTGTAATGTCCCTAATCTAATAATACTGTATTTTTATTTTTCTACAAGTATTAATTTAATTTACTAGTTATTTTAGTACTATTTGCTAACTTGATTTATTATCATTATTAGTATTAGTATTATGTATGACTTGTAGACTCTTATTGCTTATATTTAATTATTTTAAATTATTATTAATGGGTATTATTATTATTTTCATTCCAAGCCTAATAAGCTCAAGCTCATTATCCTTTTCATTTCATTTTATTTTCTTTTATTCTAAGCCCACATGAGCTAAGCCCACATGCCAATATCTATTTTCTTATTTCTCCATATTTCTTATTTCTTTTAATTAAAGCCCAAAACCCATTATCATGAGACCCTTACCCATTAACCCTAAATCCAATCTTAATCCTAATTCAAATCTATAATTTCAAATCTAAATCAAATCTCTTTGAGATTTTTCTATAACTTTCCATTCCTATCTAGATTTCTAATCTAGCCAAATTAGAGTCCAGGTTCAAAACTTTGAGATTTTTCTACAACTTTTCATTCCTATCTAGATTTCTAATCTAGCCAAATTAGAGTCCAGGTTCAAAACTTTGAGATTTTTCTACAACTTTCCATTCCTATCTAGATTTCTAATCTAGCCAAATTAAGTCCAGGTTCAAAACTTTGAGATTCTTCTACAACTTTTCATTCTTATCTAAATTGCAATCTAGCCTAATTAGAGTCCAGGTTCAAGAAAAATCTCTTTGAGATTTTTTAGCAACCTTCAATTCTTATCCAATCTTACTAAATTAAGCCATTTAAATCTAATTAGAATTCATATTTCTAAAATATCTTATATTCTATATAAACACCCAAACCCCTTTTCTCTTCTTCCTCAAGAGAAACCCAAATCCAACTCTCCCCACTCTCATCTTTCTTTACTCCTCCAAACTCTTTTTCTCTTCTACCTCCAAAAGAAAATCCTGGCCGCAACTCCCCTCTTCTCCGGCAAAACCCCCCCACCTGGCGGACCTCCTCTCCCTTGCGGCAGTCCCCCATGGCCTGCAAACCACCCCGGAGCACCCGGATCTTCCCTTGGCTGGCTTCACAACAGCACCAGAACCCCAGCAGCCTGAGCTTCTCCTTCAGCCATGTCCAGCACTTTTCCTGCGGATCCCATTGCAGCCCTTCCTCTACATGGCCGTCGGCGACATTCAGCACACCAGGCCCTGTTCTCCCTCCTGCAGATCTGGACAGCAGCCCTGGACCTCTTCCTTGCCGCACAGCCCCCTCCCTTCCTGATGGCGCAGCAGACCAGCCCCCAGGCCAACCAGCAGTAGCAACAGCAGGTGGCAGCAGTTCAGCCGGCCTCCGACAGTCCCTTGGCAGCGCGGCGGCAGCCCGGAGCCCTGTCCCCTCGTTCCCGACTCCACAGCAACATCTGCAGCAGCCACAACAGCGAGGAGACGGGCAGCAGATCAGTACACGGCCCAGGAAGAAGAGCAGCGCGCCAACAGACCCAGATTCAGCGCATAGGCGGCGAGCGAGCAGGTCGTTCTCCCGATCACGCCAGGCCGTCGCCGGAGACCAGCACGGTGACCTTCTCCAGTGTCTTGGCCACCCCCCATGCAGTCCGTTGGCGAGGAACGACACCACAGCGACCGCGGCAGCGACTCGCCCGGTAACGTGCAGATTCCCCAAGGTGAGTGTATTCTCCTCCTTGATTTCCTCGTATTTATGTACATCGATTTAATTATATTTTCATGTGTACATGTACATAGATTATAGTAGTGATTGTGTATGTTGATATGTGTGCAAGAGAGGTTGTACTTACATGTTTTATTGTGTGGGAGAATAGACTTTTGTATATCTCTGATTTGTGTTCTGGCAGAGGTATTAGTCGACTAATACCTGATATTAGTCGACTAACACCTCTGTTAGTCGACTACACCCAGACCCCTAGTCGACTAGTACAGCTTCCAGGTTATATTGATTCTCTGTTTTATCTCTGTTAGTCGACTTGACATTATTAGTAGTCGACTAACAGTATGTATAGTCGACTTATACATAGCCCCTAGTCGACTAATAGATTGACCTGGGACTGTGTAACTTACTGTTTCTCTGCCAGTCGACTTGGCCTTCTTCCCTGGTCGACCAATCCCCCTGTTAGTCGACTTGGACCACCCTATTAGTCGACTAAGCATTCTTCTA
Organism: Agave tequilana; assembly: GCA_038442645.1. Taxonomy (NCBI): domain Eukaryota; kingdom Viridiplantae; phylum Streptophyta; class Magnoliopsida; order Asparagales; family Asparagaceae; genus Agave; species Agave tequilana. The sequence goes on along the minus strand of JAVJIF010024122.1, from coordinate 7,735 downwards.
GTCGACTTGTATATAGTCCCTAGTCGACTACTGTTAGTCTGTCAGCTAGGTATAGTTTGTTTGTAGATTGTGGACTTCACCCATGAGTTGTGTAATGAATATAGATGGTGTATATGATATCGAGGGATATATTATGGATGGATATATGATGGAATTACTTGACTCATCATGTTAGAACTTAGATGCATGTTTATGATATGTTGTGATACTGAGTGTTGGGATATCGTGATGGATCTTAATATGAGGAGGAATTGTGAATACTTATGAATCGGAGTTGTATGTTTGAGTGAGAGGACTAGTACTGGATATTGTTGAGGTATGTTGGAACAATAATTATTATATCTGATTGCTAGATGTATAATGGAACTAGATGATTACGGAACTATTGAGATTATGAGTTGGCTGTAATGACTTCAGATTGATCTGGATTTATGTTATTTGCATTGAATGATGTCCAGTAATTAGACCTAACTTTATTAGTGGAGTATTTGAGGACATATCAGACATGACTGAATTAGTTGAGTGTGACTTAGATTGATCTTGAGTTAGAGGTTATCCAGAATCTATTTTCCTTATATTGGAACCTGACCTGTATTGAGATGAGATTGACGTTGTTGGCATTTGGGATTTGTTTAGATGATATATTGATGATGTTGAGTACCAAGAGTAGATAATCTAGTCCATAAGTTATTTGAGGATGATTCCCGTACTTTGATACGATTCAGTATGTGTTGACTTGTTATTCATTTATTGGTAATGACTTAAGTGATGATTCATTCTGATATTGATGTGGACTTGTTATGATGTTAGAAACTAGATTAATTCAGTTGGCAGAGATTGAGTTATTGTGATAGTGACCTAGTATTCAGATTACTGGAAGTTACGGAAAATGATTGGTTGACGGTAACACCTTATACAGTTTATTGTTCATCGTATACACGGTTACTGTTACTGTTACTGTTACTGTTACTGATATTGTTCACCGTGTATACGATTACTGATTGATTATTACTGTACTGATATTGTTACCGTCCCGTAGCATCCCAGTAATTGGAATGGCATAAGATATTGATTGTCACTAATGGCATTACCTCACTGACTGTGCACTAGACACCTTTTACTGGACCTTGACATATGACTGTATCACTGTTACTTGACATCTAATACTCCTGTACCCCCTGTATCCATGTCCCATGCACTGTTGACCTGTTAATAGCACAGTCAAACCGGCGTCCGGCGGTTTGCCGCCTGGTGTCGGGATTGACGAGGATGTATCCCACAATCGTGCTAGCGTCCGGCGGATCTTGAAAGGAACTAAGTGCCACGTGGAGCAAAGTGCCACACCATACACATGGTGGGGGCCACCTCTTGAATCCACGGGGGCCACCTCTAGAATCCTGTTTCCCTCAGAGCAAAGTGCCACACGGAGCAAAGTGCCACACCATACACATGGTGGGGGCCACCTCTTGAATCTGTGGGGGCCACCTCTTGAATCTGTAGGGCTATCTATTGTACGTGACGCCTGGTGTTAGCGTGATATTGCATTCTCAGTGCCTATTAGCATCCACACGCACTTGTATGATGATAACCCCTAGGATGCATGTTATTTGGTTCTCTTTCCCTATTCGAACAATGATACCCGCATATCGGAGTTCGGATGAGTTCTACTGGATGTGCGGGCTCCAGGGTGAACTGTCGGATGTTGTGGGACGCCGGTGGGAAAGTGATAAAGATAACGTAGAACATTACTGATTGTTATTGAATGAATTGAATGAACACATTGTGTTATACCCTGAATGGTTACCCTGCCTTATGACACATGACTGTATACATGATTGTAACCAGGACCACATGATTGTAACCAGGACCATGATTGTAACCAGGACCGACTTATGACCAGACTTGGATACCAGTTTAGTGACATGTGATGGATACCTATTTGACATTGATTGCATATTTACAGTTGTGCCATTTGTCTGCTACCTGTATTCATGTTTTCATCATATGTGTTACTGTTCAGTTATTTATTGTGTTATTTAGTCTTTCTATCTGCAGTTGTTCTTACTATTATATATGCACATGGTTTCTTCTGCACGAGCTGTTTCCCCTTTACACACACACTCATTATGGTCGCGTTCTGACGACCCTGGGTTTGCACGTCCAGCTATTGGACGGTTGTTCTAATGTGCAGGTTTTCGATGAGACGATACGCCTTGCGAGGAGCTTGGGTCCTCTTCCTTTGATTCTGGTATACTTGCATTTTATTCTTGTTATTATTCTTGTTTCCTATATATCACCTTTGACTTCTGTTCAGCTGCCATTTTCTTCCTATTATTCATTGCTATCATGTGTAGTCTTATATGTATTATTGCAGTGGTCCTTGATTATTATAGTTCTGATTATAGCTTGTTCAGGTTACATTTTAGGCTTAGCGTATATACGTGGGGTATTTTCCTCGCGTATATACGTCGCCATAACGTCTCCGTATCTTTAGGATCGGGGCGTTACAGAGTGGTATCAGAGCCAGGTTCGACATAAAAGAGAACCTAGTTCCTACCTGTAACCTGAGACAGTTATGTTGACACTGCAATATACATATACTATTCACGTGATAATATTGACTCCATTTGGAAATTGATCGTCCTCCCTTTGGAATTCCGTTCTTGATCTGTTGATATTCATGATTCCAACACTTCAATTAGAGTGATTTGGATGTCCATCTTGATTTCATCCTTCCTTCCTATTCATTCCTCCTGATTCTATCGCTTGAGATTGATTACTCCATGTTGAAGTTGGTAGCAGAGATCAGAGCGCGCAGCGGAATCGTGGTGTCCCAACGAGGCGACGTGGAAGCTTGTTTGTATTTCCTCTTGATTGTTGATTCTTTTATCATTCCCTGTTTGAAGCTTGTTTGTTTCTTCGTTACCTTGATTCTTTTACCATCCCCCGCTTTATTGAAATTTCGAGGACGAAATTTTTATTAAGGTGGGTAGAATGTAATGTCCCTAATCTAATAATACTGTATTTTTATTTTTCTACAAGTATTTATTTTATTTTACTAGTTATTTTAGTACTATTTGCTAACTTGATTTATTATCATTATTAGTATTAGTATTATGTATGACTTGTAGACTCTTATTGCTTATATTTAATTATTTTAAATTATTATTAATGGGTATTATTATTATTTTCATTCCAAGCCTAATAAGCTCAAGCCCATTATCCTTTTCATTTCATTTTATTTTCTTTTTATTCTAAGCCCACACATGCCCAATATCTATTTTCTTATTTCTCCATATTTCTTATTTCTTTTAATTAAAGCCCAAAACCCATTATCATGAGACCCTTACCCATTAACCCTAAATCCAATCTTAATCCTAATTCAAATCTATAATTTCAAATCTAAATCAAATCTCTTTGAGATTTTTCTACAACTTTCCATTCCTATCTAGATTTCTAATCTAGCCAAATTAGAGTCCAGGTTCAAAAAATCTCTTTGAGATTTTTAGCAACCTTCAATTCTTATCCAATCTTACTAAATTAAGCCATTTAAATCTAATTAGAATTCATATTTCTAAAATATCTTATATTCTATATAAACACCCAAACCCCTTTTTCTCTTCTTCCTCAAGAGAAACCCAAATCCAACTCTCCCCACTCTCATCTTTCTTTACTCCTCCAAACTCTTTTTCTCTTCTACCTCCAAAAGAAAATCCTGGCCGCAACTCCCCTCTTCTCCGGCAAAACCCCCCACCTGGTGGACCTCCTCTCCCTTGCGGCAGTCCCCCATGGCCTGCAAACCACCCCGGAGCACCCGATCTTCCCTTGGCTGGCTTCACAACAGCACCAGAACCCCAGCAGCCTGAGCTTCTCCTTCAGCCATGTCCAGCACTTTTCCTGCGGATCCCATTGCAGCCCTTCCTCTACATGGCCGTCGGCGACATTCAGCACACCAGGCCCTGTTCTCCCTCCTGCAGATCTGGACAGCAGCCCTGGACCTCTTCCTTGCCGCACAGCCCCCTCCCTTCCTGATGGCGCAGCAGACCAGCCCCCAGGCCAACCAGCAGTAGCAACAGCAGGTGGCAGCAGTTCAGCCGGCCTCCGACAGTCCCTTGGCAGCGCGGCGGCAGCCCGGAGCCCTGTCCCCTCGTTCCCGGACTCCACAGCAACATCTGCAGCAGCCACAACAGCGAGGAGACGGGCAGCAGATCAGTAACGGCCCAGGAAGAAGAGCAGCGCGCCAACAGACCCAGATTCAGCGCATAGGCGCGAGCGAGCAGGTCGTTCTCCCGATCCACGCCAGGCCGTCGCCGGAGACCAGCACGGTGACCTTCTCCAGTGTCTTGGCCACCCCCCATGCAGTCCGTTGGCGAGGAACGACACCACAGCGACCGCGGCAGCGACTCGCCCGGTAACGTGCAGATTCCCCAAGGTGAGTGTATTCTCCTCCTTGATTTCCTCGTATTTATGTACATCGATTTAATTATATTTTCATGTGTACATGTACATAGATTATAGTAGTGATTGTGTATGTTGATATGTGTGCAAGAGAGGTTGTACTTACATGTTTTATTGTGTGGGAGAATAGACTTTTGTATATCTCTGATTTGTGTTCTGGCAGAGGTATTAGTCGACTAATACCTGATATTAGTCGACTAACATCTCTGTTAGTCGACTACACCCAGACCCCTAGTCGACTAGTACAGCTTTCAGGTTATATTGATTCTCTGTTTTATCTCTGTTAGTCGACTTGACATTATTAGTAGTCGACTAACAGTATGTATAGTCGACTTATACATAGCCCCTAGTCGACTAATAGATTGACCTGGGACTGTGTAACTTACTGTTTCTCTGCCAGTCGACTTGGCCTTCTTCCCTGGTCGACCAATCCCCCTGTTAGTCGACTTGGACCACCCTATTAGTCGACTAAGCATTCTTCTAGTCGACTTGTATATAGTCCCTAGTCGACTACTGTTAGTCTGTCAGCTAGGTATAGTTTGTTTGTAGATTGTGGACTTCACCCATGAGTTGTGTAATGAATATAGATGGTGTATATGATATCGAGGGATATATTATGGATGGATATATGATGGAATTACTTGACTCATCATGTTAGAACTTAGATGCATGTTTATGATATGTTGTGATACTGAGTGTTGGGATATCGTGATGGATCTTAATATGAGGAGGAATTGTGAATACTTATGAATCGGAGTTGTATGTTTGAGTGAGAGGACTAGTACTGGATATTGTTGAGGTATGTTGGAACAAAATTATTATATCTGATTGCTAGATGTATAATGGAACTAGATGATTACGGAACTATTGAGATTATGAGTTGGCTGTAATGACTTCAGATTGATCTGGATTTATGTTATTTGCATTGAATGATGTCCAGTAATTAGACCTAACTTTATTAGTGGAGTATTTGAGGACATATCAGACATGACTGAATTAGTTGAGTGTGACTTAGATTGATCTTGAGTTAGAGGTTATCCAGAATCTATTTTCCTTATATTGGAACCTGACCTGTATTGAGATGAGATTGACGTTGTTGGCATTTGGGATTTGTTTAGATGATATATTGATGATGTTGAGTACCAAGAGTAGATAATCTAGTCCATAAGTTATTTGAGGATGATTCCCGTACTTTGATACGATTCAGTATGTGTTGACTTGTTATTCATTTATTGGTAATGACTTAAGTGATGATTCATTCTGATATTGATGTGGACTTGTTATGATGTTAGAAACTAGATTAATTTAGTTGCAGAGATTGAGTTATTGTGATAGTGACCTAGTATTCAGATTACTGGAAGTTACGGAAAATGATTGGTTGACGGTAACACCTTATACAGTTTATTGTTCATCGTATACACGGTTACTGTACTGTTACTGTTACTGTTACTGATATTGTTCACCGTGTATACGATTACTGATTGATTATTACTGTACTGATATTGTTACCGTCCCGTAGCATCCCAGTAATTGGAATGGCATAAGATATTGATTGTCACTAATGGCATTACCTCACTGACTGTGCACTAGACACCTTTTACTGGACCTTGACATATGACTGTATCACTGTTACTTGACATCTAATACTCCTGTACCCCCTGTATCCATGTCCCATGCACTGTTGACCTGTTAATAGCACAGTCAAACCGGCGTCCGGCGGTTTGCCGCCTGGTGTCGGGATTGACGAGGATGTATCCCACAATCGTGCTAGCGTCCGGCGGATCTTGAAAGGAACTAAGTGCCACGTGGAGCAAAGTGCCACACCATACACATGGTGGGGGCCACCTCTTGAATCCACGGGGGCCACCTCTAGAATCCTGTTTCCCTCAGAGCAAAGTGCCACACGGAGCAAAGTGCCACCCATACACATGGTGGGGGCCACCTCTTGAATCTGTGGGGGCCACCTCTTGAATCTGTAGGGCTATCTATTGTACGTGACGCCTGGTGTTAGCGTGATATTGCATTCTCAGTGCCTATTAGCATCCACACGCACTTGTATGATGATAACCCCTAGGATGCATGTTATTTGGTTCTCTTTCCCTATTCGAACAATGATACCCGCATATCGGAGTTCGGATGAGTTCTACTGGATGTGCGGGCTCCAGGGTGAACTGTCGGATGTTGTGGGACGCCGGTGGGAAAGTGATAAAGATAACGTAGAACATTACTGATTGTTATTGAATGAATTGAATGAAACATTGTGTTATACCTGAATGGTTACCCTGCCTTATGACACATGACTGTATACATGATTGTAACCAGGACACATGATTGTAACAGGACCACATGATTGTAACCAGGACCGACTTATGACCAGACTTGGATACCAGTTTAGTGACATGTGATGGATACCTATTTGACATTGATTGCATATTTACAGTTGTGCCATTTGTCTGCTACCTGTATTCATGTTTTCATCATATGTGTTACTGTTCAGTTATTTATTGTGTTATTTAGTCTTTCTATCTGCAGTTGTTCTTACTATTATATATGCACATGGTTTCTTCTGCACGAGCTGTTTCCCCTTTACACACACACTCATTATGGTCGCGTTCTGACGACCCTGGGTTTGCACGTCCAGCTATTGGACGGTTGTTCTAATGTGCAGGTTTTCGATGAGACGATACGCCTTGCGAGGAGCTTGGTCCTCTTCCTTTGATTCTGGTATACTTGCATTTTATTCTTGTTATTATTCTTTTTCCTATATATCACCTTTGACTTCTGTTCAGCTGCCATTTTCTTCCTATTATTCATTGCTATCATGTGTAGTCTTATATGTATTATTGCAGTGGTCCTTGATTATTATAGTTCTGATTATAGCTTGTTCAGGTTACATTTTAGGCTTAGCGTATATACGTGGGGTATTTTCCTCGCGTATATACGTCGCCATAACGTCTCCGTATCTTTAGGATCGGGGCGTTACAGAGTGGTATCAGAGCCAGGTTCGACTAAAAGAGAACCTAGTTCCTACCTGTAACCTGAGACAGTTATGTTGACACTGCAATATACATATACTATTCACGTTGATAATATTGACTCCATTTGGAAATTGATCGTCCTCCCTTTGGAATTCCGTTCTTGATCTGTTGATATTCATGATTCCACACTTCATTAGAGTGATTTGGATGTCCATCTTGATTTCATCCTTCCTTCCTATTCATTCCTCCTGATTCTATCGCTTGAGATTGATTACTCCATGTTGAAGTTGTAGCAGAGA